>KK116040.1:290551-308735 GCA_000611955.2 Stegodyphus mimosarum
GTAGGGAAAAACTAATTCAATGAGAGCCTCAAATATGTCTAAGTTTATTGAAGAATTGTTTATAAAAACCATTATGCTAATTGATGATAGAGGTCTCAGTGGGTTGTTCGGAATGAAATTCGTATTTTGTTGTTCAGTTAATTGACTTTGTTTAAGGCTTTTCCCTTGACAAGTTCTGTTTGGAGCTTTAAATAAAAAAATTAACTTTAATTTTCACTGTTTTTGTTTTTTCAACTTTTTTACTTTTTATGTTCCAAATGTATATTATAAAATTTGCAAGTTCGTAAAAATGGAAATAGGAAGGGGATCATGGTTCTTGCAATCCTTCAGTAATTCTCTCATATATTTCATTTCCCATATTATATATATATATACATATTTTAAAAGCACTTCAGCAGTTCTGTTATGCTGTTCAAAACAAAGAGATTCCATAATCCATAAATAAATTTATGAAACACTGCAGTAGACAATGACCAAGTGTTACAGAATTTTATTGTTATTTTTGATACAAGTGAATTATTCAGAATAGAAATTTGCAGGTGAGGTTGTAGAGACATTAGGTATTATTTGGAAGCAGAAAGTTAAAGAAATTAGCAATGCCTTCGCTGGGACTCGAGCCACAGACCTCTCAAATATATGCCGAGCATGCTGATTCTACACCATGAAGGCATGCAAAGAAGGCAGGAGAAATACCTTATAAGGTATATAATATATCCCTTCTGAAACATCATTTATTAATTATGTAGTATAAATAGCATAGTATAAATGTTAATAAACTTATTGCAAAAATATTATTAAGAAACAAATATTGTTTCTGTATGTGTTGCTTTGGAAGAAATTATACTGTTGTAACGTGAAAAATAAGTGAAAGATGGTACAAAGAATAAATAGGCAAAAAATTTATCCCTTTATCATGGATTCAGTTTTACGCAAAATGGAAAATACTAAAACCAGAAAACTTTTGAAGTATTATTACTTGGAATTAAATTGAAGGAAGACTTAAATTTGAGAATTGGGAAGCATTTACTTACTGGCAAAATGTGGCAATTTTTAAACTGTAATTAATCTTCATAATATTGTAATTTTTTAACTTGTAATTAAAGTGAAATGCTACCCCTTTGAGAAAATGTTCAAACATTATTATTAATATGTATACTCACAGTTTAGCAAATGGAGAATGGTATTAATGATTTTCACCAAACTAAATGGTGCTTAGCTTCACTGAAGCAGTGGATACAGATAATAAAGAGAGCAAACTCTGTTTAAAATGCTAAAGGCTACAGGGCAACAGTATGATTTCTAACTGTCACTGACAATTTTTGTATTTAGTGCTGACAATGTTAGTTAGAAAAGGAAGAAGGTTGTTTACTGATCAATGGCTCATCTACAGTTGTCATTGAGAGATCTTCGATGCATTCAAAACAGTTTTTCAAAATATTTAAAACCTTTCCATAATATCTGAAACTATGAGCATCTCATGGAAAATGAACAGTTTAAGGACATCAAAGTTTCTAGTCATTTTCTCTAAGGTGATTATGTCCATGGGAAAGCAAAATTACTTGGATCTGCAGATGATTTCAGAACATTTCAGTAAATATCTTCGAAGAACAGAAAAAGATCAGTAGCTCAGAGAATGTGACAACATTTAAAATGTCTGTATCTTCCTAGATTTGGAATGTTTCAATAAAATGGATGGATGATTAATTGAGCTTAAAATTTTGATTAATTATTGTTCTTTGATTAGATATTCTTGTATTTCTAAATGATTGTGCATTCATGATAAGGATCCTAGCAGTTGCCAGATCCAACAGTTGTTTAACCCACCTCTGTACACTGTTGCATTGTAAAACAAAACAGTGATTGTACATGAAAATATCACTGTGCAAACTTAAGTAATAAACACAATACCTGTTTCCTCTGATCCTTTTATTACACCCATTGAAACAGATTTTCGAGCCATGCATGGGACATCAGTTTGTGGTTTCCTAGGCCATGCAAACTGTGATTTATATTCAGTAGTTTCACAAGAAGGCTCAGTAATATTTGGAAATTCATCAGTCTTTGGTAACACAGAAACACGACCAGAAGAAATTGGAGGAAAACTTTGAATCATAATCTACATTAAAAAAAAATCATAAACATAAAAATGCACTACATGATCTTTAGTAATAGTTTTATTGATAATAATTATGATGGTACAAGGTAACATTACTAAAGGAGCAAAACAATCTACATAAAATTTTAAAATCTTTTTCATTATTCTATTTATAATACTCCTTAAAATACTGTAAGTGCCCTCTCAACCCATCACCCCGGTAAGAAGTCTTTGGGTGGTTAACGAAATGGCTGGTTTAACCAAATTTATATGCAATGCAGCAAAACATTACAAGATGAGTAGGAAAAAAAAATCAAAGAAACAGTATTACACTGTTTCACTGAATAACACTGAATATGCTTTTTAAAAATACATGTTTAAAGAAGAAAAATATAGGGTCTTTCTATATGAATATTGGGGTTTTAATGCTTTATAGTATTTATTACGTAAAACTTAAAGCCATAATTAATACATGAAATGAATGAGCAACTCAAACAGTTCTGTTTCTTGGTAAGCGTATGCGCCAGAGAGCACTAGTAGCAAAAATGGCGACTAGTGAACATAAAAGTTTTTTATGTTCTGCAATTGGCAAAGACTGAATCTGTAGTTACTATGCAATGTGTATTTCAGATTAAGTTCAGATGTGATCCCCCAAGTGATAATAACATCCATAGATGGTACCATCAGTTTGAAAATACCGACTGCCTTTGAAAAGGGAAGAGTCTGATGTATATTTTAAAATAACTGTAACTGCGTTCATGTGATATATATTTGAAATAACTCTAACCGCATTCATGCTGATACCTATTCCATTGCTGTGATGCACGTGTTGCTGTGTTGGCTTAGTGTCATGTGAACCTTTTGAATAAATGTTTAATTTTATTTGAGCCATACTCATTAACTTAACTAATGAGTATGACTAGTTAACTAATGAGTATAATAGTTAAGTTTGCTATGAAAGTACTGAAGTATTTAAGTAGAACAAATTACGAAAAAGTTACATGGTGTCAGGAGCAAAATGGATTTCAGACCACCTGCTCCTCTGGCATTCTCCGTTGGAAATGTTAAAGAACAATGGAAAAAATGGAAGCAAGAGATAGAAAACTATTTACTTGCAACGGACAAAGATGCCAAGCCAGATAAGACTAAAATTGCCATTCTTTTGAATTTACTCAGTACTGAAGGTGACAAAATTTATAACACGTTTCAATTTGAGCCACTTGAGAATAAAGAGAAGTATGAAGAGGTCTTGAAGTCTTTTGAAGATTATTGTTCGCCGCAGCAGAATGTCATATATGAATGATACAAATTCTTTTCATGTATCCAGCAAGAAGGACAAGCAATTGAATATAATGTCACCCAGTTAAAAGACTTTAGTTTCAACTTGTGAGTTTGCTGAACAAGAAAATGGATTAATTCGCAACCATACTGTATTAGGCATTCACAATACGAGTCTGACTGAATGTTTGCTTCAAGAATCTAATCTGGGATTAGAAAAAGCTATAGAAATAGTCTGTGCCACTGAAACAAGCAAAGAGCAACTCCGGAACAGATGATCCAGCAACTGTGAACAGCGTGAAGAAATATAGAAAACAGCAGCATCAATCAAAAGTCAGTGTCACCAAAGTTGTCGTTACAGCAGAAGCAATCAACACTAGAATATGACTGCAAGTAGTGCGGAAAAACGCATAAATATCAGGACTGTCCAGCTTTCGGAAAGATGTGTGTGAAATGCAAAGTAAAGAACCACTTTGCCGCAAGGTGTCCCAAGAACATTTATGAAGTTGGAATACCAATTAATGAACTTAGTGTATATAATGAACATAGTGTATTTGTTGACTCTGTAATGACAGATCCACCAGTAAATGTGCAAAGTGAATTTAAAATAAGTGTGAAATCATTCAATAAACTGACAAATTCTATTGATGAAGTAAATAAGGATATTCACAAGGTAAGTGAAACATGGGTGAAAAGTATTACAATGTATGTAAATAATAAGCTTTGCAATGTTGATTTTAAGTTAGATGCTGGTGCAGAAGTAAATATTTTACCTTTAAAATATGTTTTAAATAATGTTAAACTTAATGAAACTGATTTGTTCTTAACTGCATTTGGTAATCTTAAGTTAAAACCAGAAGGTACTCTTATAATTAATTGTTCAACTGAAAGGCTTAAGAATGTACCTTTACAGTTTTATGTTGTTGATGTAAGATCTAAGCCAATATTAGGGTTAACAGCTTGTTCTGAATTAAAGCTAATTGAAAGGATTGATTCCTTTAAGTGTAATATCATTAGTAAAAATTATTTAATTGCTCAGTATGAAGATCTATTTACAGATACAGGGCAATTTCCTGATGAACCATATCATATAATCCTTAAAGATGATGCAATACCAGTAATACACCCTCCGCCCAAGACATGTTCCTCAGGCTTTACAGCCTCAATTAAAACATACTTTAGATAAACTTTAAAGAGAAGGGATAGTATTGAAAGTAAATAACCAACTTATTGGGTTCGAAGTTTGGTTATAGTTGAAAAACCTAATGGGAATCTTAGATTATGCTTGGATCCTAGAGATCTAAATAAAGCAATTAAAGGGGAACACTATCAAATTCCTTCTCCAGATCATATAATTAGTAGGTTATAAGGTAAAAAAGTATTTTTAGTTGTAGATTTGAAAGATGGATTTTGATATGACCGCTAGATGAAACTAGTTCTGAACTATGTACATTTAATACCCCTTATGGAAGATATAAATTTAATAAAATGCCATTTGGAATATCCTCTGCCCCAGAAATATTTCAGAAAAGAAACCAAAAATTATTTGGTGATATTAAGAGTGTAATAATTTGATGATATCATAATTGCAGGATCTGATAGGGTTACTCATAATATAATTAATTATCTCTAAAATTCTTGAAAGAGCTAGGCTTCTAAATATAAAATTTAATCCTGATAAATTACAATATAGGGTACTGGAAGTCAGATATGTAGGCCAAATTATTTCTGAGTCAGGTGTAAAAGCCTATCCTAGTCATATTAAAGCAGTTATTGATATGCCAACACCAAAATCAAAAACTGAAGTAAGAAGAAGGTTGTTACAAATGCTAAATTTTCTGTCAAAATTCATACCTAATGTATCTAAAGTTACTGCTCCTTTAAGAGAAATCATTCAAGAAAAGAAAGAATTTAATTGGGGAGGGACTCAGGAAGAGTCATTTAACAACATCAAACAACTGCTAACTAAAGTTCCAATTTTAAAAGTTTTCAGTGGTAATGATGATATAATTATACAGTGTGATAGTTCGAAGGATGGCCTAGGATCATGTCTAATTCAAAAGGGTAAGCCTGTATCATTTGTGTCTCGCTGCCTGACTAACAGTAAAAAAACTATGCACGGATTGCAAGTACAAAGTGATCATAAGCCTTTAATGGCAATTTTAAGAAACCATTGCATAAAATCTCTTCTAGAATGCAAAGGATGATCTTAAAATTACTAAAGTATGATTTTGAGATAAATTTTGTTCCAGGAAATTAAATGTTTTTAGCTGACACTTTGTCATGAGCATATCCTGTGAATGAAACTATTAGTGATGATCCTGAAATGTTAAATGTTGTTCACATTATTTCAAAATACTTGCCTATGAGTGAAAGAAGAATGGTGCAATTTAGGAAAGAAACTGAATCAGATCCAGATAAACACTTATGAAATATATTAAAGAGGGTTGGTCAAAATGTTACAAAAAAAGTAGATAGTAGTGTAAAAACATACTTTAAAGTTAAAAATGATCTTTATATTAAAGACAACTTGTTATTTATTAATGAAAAAATAACTGTACCTTATAGTTTGAGAAAAGATATGTTGCAGTTAATTCATGAAGTGCATTTTGGTATTGAGAAATGTAAAAATAGAGCCCCTGAAATTTTTTACTGGCCAGGTATGGCAAATGACATTGAGCAGCTTGTTTCCAAATGTAAAAGAACTCTAATGCAACATGAAATTCCAAATAAACCATTCGAAAAAATTGCCCGACATCTTGCTATTTGGTAATCAAAATTACTTAGTAGTTATCGATTATTACTCTAAATGGATTGAGGTTTCTAACACAAAAGATAAGACAGCAAATGAAATTATGATAAAGCTAAAACGCATCTTTGCCAGGTATGGTATTGCAAATGAAGTCATTTGTGACAATAATCCCTGTAATAGCTACATATTTAAGAAATTTACTGAGGATTGGGATTTCAAACTGAAATTTACTGAGGATTGGATGATTTTAGTAGCTCTAGATATCCTCAAAGTAATGGGCTGGCTGAGAAAGCTGTGGGAATAATGAAAAATATCTAAAGAAAAGTGCAATATCTAAGTGTAGGTTTAATGGAATATCGAAATACCCCAATTAGAGGAATAAATTTGTCTCCTGCACAACTTTTATTTAATAGAAGATTAAGGACAAAATTGCCTATCAGTAATAAATTGTTAAATACTAAAGTAAACAAACCTTATTCTAAATTTCATGTATTTCAAACTAGATAAAAATATTATCATCATAGAACCGCACAGAAACTGCCTGAGTTAAAACCTGGAGATAGTATAAGCTTGTTCAACTTTAGAACTGGGCAATGGGATAAAGGTGAAATGATTTCAAAACATAAAACCCCTAGATCCTATATTGTAAGAAATTCAAATGGGGAAATATTATGAAGAAACAGACGCCATATAAAATTTTCAAAATCACCTTACAAATATAATAATGATTATGATGATATATTAGTAGATAAAGAGAAAAATTCAAATGGAAGCCCTGATAATCTTTCTGTGCCTATTAATATAAGAAAAAATATTGTGTCCAATAGTACAATAACATGAAGTGGACAGTTCATTAGACAACCTTCAAGGTATAGAGACTTTGCATGGAATAAAATAATGTAACATGTTGTATATATCATTTTTATGTATCTTTGTTTATTGTATCGCATATTGTGAATCTACTTGTACTGATATTATCTATCATTTTTATTATTGTTTATAAACTAGGAAGAAGGGATGTGATGTATATTTTAAAATAGCTGTAACTGCATTCATGTGATATATATTTGAAATAACTGTAACCGTGTTCATCTCAGCAATGGAATAGCTGATGATTATTCCATTGCTGTGATGCACGTGTTGCTGTGTTGGCTTAGTGTCATGTGAACCTTTTTAATAAATGTTTAATTTTATTTGAGCCACACTCATTAGTTGAGTTTACTATGAAAGTACTGAAGTATTTAAGTAGAACAAATTAAGCAAAAAGTTACAAAGAGTACGGGACGATCAAGGGTTAGTGAAGAGAGTGTTGAGCGAAAGAGAGAATGATGTGATTTCTACCTGTGGGAGTTTATAATCGTGTGTATGTGCCTTCACTACTAAATGACCTACTGGACCTAAGAAATGGGACTGAAGCAGCTTCTGGGCTATCAACTTGACATGTACCATGCGACGAAAGGTGCTCACATTGAACACTTGTAAGCTTGTAGGTATGACTGTTTGAATTGCTCTTTCACTTCATGTATTAATTATAATTTTACAGTTTATGTAATAAATACTAAAAAGCATTAAAACTTTGATATTCATTTAGAAACACCCTGTATTATAGTTCAAAAGAAATCAATCATTTTCTTATGCTTTTTTTTTATCATTTTTTTATCAATTACTGTTTCTTTTAGGAATTCAACTGCAGCAGAGTCTTTCTGCTGTTCAATGTGCTATATTGTCAATTCCACTGCTACTTGGCTAATTTTGGTTCTTTTCTTTTACTTTACCTTCACTGACCTGAATGATTTTATCCTCATTTAGCATGTTTGTTGCCATCTAGGAAAGTATTCACATTTGGTCAAATGAGTTTATGTGCCAGCTCTGAGACAGCTCATTACTAATCGCCTTACTTAGCTCACAGAGTGCAAATTCTGTCATACCAAATTCATATAATCTTTAGGTGTTTAGCTTACAGGAAGGTACTAAATAATACTTCCATACTGAAATGGATCATTAATTTCTCAAAATGTAGGTACAATTACTAAATGTTACGAATGTAATTTTTTATTCATTTAATAAATGTTATAAACGGACTGCTCAAATTCTTGTTCAGTGAGCTGTGTAAGACTAATGGAATATATCATATTGCACAAGCAAGAGTTTTGCATTAATGCGCAGAAAAGATGACTATTGTTTATCTAACACAGATTTATCTGAACTTAGATTAAAGTAACACACTGAACAAATATTAATTTAGAAGTCAAAATAACAAAAATCAGCATTATATTTGTAAATTTATAATTTTGTAAATTTTCATAGGACTAGTTTCGATAGTTTTACCGAACCATCTTCCTCAGTTGCCTTAGTGGAAATGAACAAGATATAGTTAAAAGATAAAATAAGAATGGCTAGACAGGAGTTAAAATACTGGTGCTATCTATTGATGAAACAAAAAACAAACATAATTTCCTTAAAAGCTGAAGGTATCAATGGATTGGAATCACAGTCGTTAACTAGAACAGATTTTTTTTTTAAATGTGAAACGTCTCTAGAAAATCTAATTCACCAATGGAGGATGTTTTTTGAATAATTTTGGCTGCAGAAAAACGGAAAGAGGGATTTTAATTTTCGGATCAACAATGCTGGGCAACAGAGGAGGTCTGTGTTTCCTTTTTCCTAACATCAGAAATTTATTGACAAATGAATAAACGACTCAAAATTTAAATTTCTGTAAAATACATGCAATCTTATAGCTAATTGATGGAAAGAAAGGAATGACAAAAAAATTATTATAATCTCCTAAAGAGAGTGTGACGTCTTGGTATGACCAGAATTTTTTAACTACTGGATTAATAATGTTGGGTGAAAAGCCCCTGTCAATAGCTACTTCTTTTAAACAATTCAGTTCGTGATCAATAGCCAGTCTGGAGAGGTAAACCTGAAGTGCATGGGAAACAAAGGAATAAAAATGAAGCTAACTTTTGTTAAGTCCCAAATGACATAATTTGAAGTGTGTTGGAAGGCAAACTGATGAAGGTTTACGGTAAACAGTAATACTAAAGTTGGATGTACTACTGTCCTACTTCACACATATATCTTAAATTCATGTATATCTCTTTGAATAAAAAACTCTAATTTTTTGCAGGCATGTTTAGAAATACATCTACTTTAAAATGATGGTAAATATTTTATGGGTTATAAAAAACGGGCGAATTTTATTTGGAATGAACTTAAATTTCGAAATGTGAAAGGAAAAATCAAATAAGTTTAATAAAAAAAGAGAGATTGATAAAAATACATACCAAATTCATAAAATGATCATTCGTGGCTCACCTCACCCATTACCCTAATTTACGGCACTTCACTAAATTTTCCATGTACTTATATATTCTTATATATAATATATATATTCTATTATAATTTTCTCATAATTATCAGATCTTTGTATATGTATTTGATGTACTTTAAATAAAATTGTTTATGCATTTTTGTATCATGTTTCTCATTGGCTACCAAATTATCATGAAAACACAACACATCAAATTTGCTTCATCTTATCACAGCCTCTCCTGTTTGCTTTGTGATGTTGGTCATCCCCCTCTTCCCAATACTGACCTCCTTTCACCCAGTCCGGAAATTTCCATGTCTTGTGCCCTTGTGGCATAATTATCATTGAGCCGACAACATCGAGTTTTAAACTGAGGTCATTCGGCGGTATTGTTTGAAAAATGAAATAGACAACAGAAATGATTCGACGCAAAACTGACATTTGAGAATATCAGTCCTCCTAGGCAAATATATATATATATATAAATGTAAGATATAACAAAATATCATACCTGCTGTAAAAAACAATTGGCGACCTCAAAATTAACATTCTCAGTTTGGTGTTCTCTCCCTAAATTCATTCTTTCTCCCAAATTCGAGATCATTTGAAATTACTTAACGTTTTAATGCAGATGCCTGCCCCAATCAAATAATTCTAAACCAAAACTTTCTCTGACTCAAACTGAAACAAACTTCCTCCCACCTTCCTTTGAACTTCCTTCCACTTTCCTGCTGGCAACAGGCAAAATTTTTTTTTTTTTTTTTTTTTGAGACCATTGTTTTAGGGTATGGCATTTTGAAAGACGAGTGTTTGAAATGGAATCTGGAGTGCTGTGACTATAAGAAAGTCAAAGATCATACTTAATAACTGGAAGTTTAATGGGAAAACTCCAGCAGAATTTAAAGGTATATTGTGCGAAATCTGCGGTAATCAGACAATGGATCATAGAACAATTGTCCATTGAGCTACCAGCCTTCATACAGAAATACATCTTAAGTTGAATGCTACTGGAGCATATCACTGCAAGTGGCTGCAAAAACTGCACAGAAACCATTTGACTAGTTTAGGTATGGGAAATACATTTTATATGCTAATGCACACTCATGTATAGAATGGTTGTGACAAATCTGTTGACCATGTACAAAAGGGTAATTTTACCTCATTTGCTATACAGTTTATAAATGAGCCAACTAGACTAAATTCTCTCTTAATTTGAAAGAATTCTTGCATGGGCTGTGTTTTACCTTTTTGAAAAAGATTCCTTCAGCATTTATCCATAGCAACTGAGGACGAAAAAAATTAGTATCTTGCAAGGAACAGCAAGTCTTCTCAGACACTATCTCACAGCTTTTGAGAATCAGAAGTATTCAATAAAAAGACTGGAAGAAGAAAATGTCTAAAAATAAAATAAGTTATAGCGTAAAAAAAAAATTATATGCATTATCTTTTAAATAACTTTTTTCGGGGGTGCATGTAGGCATATCATCATATGTATCTCTGCATGAGGAAAGTAAGTACTTTTAAGGACTTTTAAAGATTATCAATGAAAAAAATTAATGAATTACCAAGAAAATACAAACTGAATAAATTAATACCATGTGGTCCAACTCAGAGCCCTCTTTTTAATTTTTGTCAGCACTTGCCCTTTTTACTGGATAAAAAATATTAATTAAATATTTAGAGAAAACTGTGTTACAAATTTTTCTACATATGTAAATAATTTTAGTGAAGTTATGCTTAAAAGTGTGTTCCCTCCCCTTAAATGTAACACAAAAGTCTAAAGAAGTGAAGCTTTGTCAGAAAAGTAAGAATATAGAGGCAAGTCCACTTAACATCAAGTAAACTGCTATCTTGCTAGACTGGTAAGATATTGCCAAACTGGCGATTGTTTTTAGAAACTAATTTTTGTTGGAGATTTGCCGAGAAATAACTAAAAGTCGCCAAACTTGGTGACCATTTGGCAACATTCTGGCCCAGTCCATGTATAACTGTAATTGAATAAATGCAATTAATCTAGATATGCAACTGAAATCGTATCTAACCCCATATGCTTTAAACAAAAAAAACTACAAGGCAGAAAACAATGTAATCTTCAAGCTTTATCGACATACTGACATCGATATATCAACTTCCTCACACCAACTAAAGTAATGCAAATTGCACTGAAGGCAAATAATACAGAACATTTCCCATATTGTCAGCAACTGGAAGAAGAAAAAAATAACACCAATTTTATCATGAAATAATAACTGATATCAAGAAAGAGTTCCAGAACAGATTCCAGGATTTTGACTCCCTAGCACACTGCAGTTAACTGCACAAAGTTTGCTCTGTTAAACAACCTCATGGAGACAGAAGTGAGTGAGATGCCCTGCAACCTACATCTACTGTAACTTCAAGATAGTTTGTAAGAAAAAAAAATAAAAAAGATCGTACTTTTCAGCTTTTAATGCACTGCAACTCTATTCTTGCCTACTAAAATATCAATTTATTATCAACATTTTTGATTTTATAGGCTTTGTTTTCACATAAAAGGTAAAAATTTATTCCTCTGGCAAAAAAAAAAAAAAAAAAAAAATTAAAAAAAGAGAATACAAAAGAATCATACATTATATAATCATTAAAAATACATATAGAAAATTGCTAAAATTTGCATGCATAGAAGATACAACCAGAAATGCATAGTTGCAAGATCTATGTTTATTGCTTAAAATTTCTTTTGTCATAATTAGAACATAAGAAAAATGTCTAGCTACTATTCTTAATTTAAAGAATTTAATTCCTTTTACTCCATTGGCTCTGCTCTAGAGACATGAGATAATGTACACTGCTTATCAGAATTAAAGGATATTCTCAAAATAATGACTCACTGAATAAAGTTTTCAACTAATGTCTAACAGTATAAATACTTACGTTGCTTACCTGCAGCTGAATGCAAAACTGGATTTTTGCATATAAGTTAATACTTCAAATGTGCAAATTAGGAAACTGACAACATGCTGTGCAAGGGATGCATGCTGGAATTTGGGTGTGTAGTGTCATTTAAAGTTAATCTGGTTTCTGAAAGTGATCAGCATTCATTAGTTATGATTGAAAGCTATCGTTAAGGGAAGGGCAAAAGAAACAGTTAATCGGTAGATTTAAGGACAGACAAATACAAATGGAGGTCCAAATATCCCTCATTGTCATATTAAAAACCTGGAACTGTTTTAGGAATAAATCAGTTAGTATATAGCCTTTTCAATATCAGACAAGAGCAAGAACTGCATCTGAAGACTGTATTCTCTCATTATCAGCTTGAAAAAAACATGCAGCCATTCTAATGCTGCATTAAAGTTTCACAAGGTTGGAGTTTATGACAGAAACCAAGGGATCATGCACTGTTTGCTGACAAGACCAGATAAAGCTTGAACTGTGAGTGTAGATGTGTTTCAATCTGGAAGGAATGAAGGTCATGCAACTTAGCTTACTTTGTTCATAAAACATCCCATTTTAACAGAAACAGTTTCATGCTTTGAAGTGAAATCATCAAAAATGGCTTCAGTGAGCTGTATATCTTTAATGGAGGCTCTGCAACCAATCACAAATATATAGATGAAGTCCATGTCATGTAAGACTGTTTACGAAGGATCCTGACCCAGGTATTTTGCCAATCGATGATAATGCTTGTCTGCATCGTGAATATCTGGTATCAGAGTCCTTGGAAGCAATCATTTGGATGTATTGGCCAATTTACTCATCATAACTTATTACTTAAAGACATCATAACTTATTACATTAACATCATTACTTAAAGACAATTCAGCATGAGTGGAATGCCTAGGCTGCCAAATCTGGCTTCAGGCTATCGAAAGCTCCTGACCCTCCAAGGTCCAAAAAGTGCATTTTTAGAGTAGTAGCATGCAGTTCCACAAGACTTAATCAACACTTTGGTAAGTACTATAAAATCAAGATGTGAGATTTGCATTTCTGTCAGAAATAACAATGCACCATATTAAACAAAGATCTATTGCAAAACGGAGAAGCTCATTTTTCCTCGTTTTCAAAATTCCTATACAGATTGATTTTAATATTCTGAGATTAGGGTTAGGGTTATTCAATTATGGCAAAGCACACGAGGGCTATCTGCCTAAGGGGAGGGATGCCTTCGTGGAGGACTTTCTATGGGAAACTGGCTCGTATACACGTTACACATGGGGAAAACCACGAAAACGCCCATGCAGCCAGCCCGTTCGTGGGATTCAAACCTCGGACCGAACTACCAGTGTTCAGCGTCTTTACCACTCGGCCGCTGGTGGGCCTTGTTCTGAGATTAATCAGCTTCAAAATATATCAATTTATATTAAATAATATTTTCATGCAAACTGTTTTCACTCATTTTTCAATAAGTAACACTTACTGAAACTAACTCCTTACTACTATAAACATTTTCAATACGTAACACTTACTTATTTTTCACTAAGTAACACATTTTTAATTTCTGTCAAGGTCCTTTAATTTTCACAAAAAGTGTATACCAAAATTTCACTGACTTCACTTCTTCAACAAGCAACAAAGGAATTGCAAGTGTATAACAATTTTAACTCAACTGCAACTGAGATATCTTAAAAATAAAACTTTTATAACAGGGTTAAAAATTGCTAGGCATTTTTTTAAAATAACTGTGAAATCTAAAATGACTTTACAGTGAAATGATTAAATTATTACTTGCACAAAATAAGCTTAAAACTCTTACAGTCATCATCTCATATAACTGAAAAGGATAAAAATAAAGGAAGAATGGTTTACATACCAGTTTCTGCTGGTTATGATTCATTCCTGGTTCAGCTGAGCGACTTCTTGGTCCTGATTTAGAAGTTGTACCAAAGTCACGCTCTTCACTCTTAAAAACGATAAATATAGTTAATGCAAAAATTTAAAAAATATGATATGAAGAAAAGGATATAAAACGATGTTTTCTTCTCATACAATAATTTAAAAAGCATATTCAAATGAAAAATAACATGTAATCATAAAAAAAAACAAATGTTTAAATTAATTAAGGGCATATTAAAGACAAAAAAGTGGCTATGGACTTTATTTCCTTAAATGTTACAAACATTGTGTCCATAAAAGCCCTTTTGCAATTATTGGTCATTTATATCAAATTAGAAAAATACTTTAAATAAGGAAAATATTTTACATTTAGTCAAAATTTATACTAATTCTAAAAAACATATGTGATCGACTGTCCTGCTTCAATGCGCCCCACAGCACGCCAGCGCTCAGAATCTTCCATTCATCTTCTGGAAGTCATAGAAACGTGTACATATTAAAAACAAATTATACGAAACTTTTAAACACCTTCTATCAGCACTTACAATCAACTTCTGCAACCTTTCATAAAGCTGGCTTCTTATAAAACTGCCTTTTTTGCATATTTCTTGACATGAAAGCGCGATTGGCTGTTACTGAACATATTTGAATACTTCCATCTACCTCTGCAGCGAATTGCATCCTCTTCAATTCTGATTGGCTTCCGGAAATTAGCATTTTCCTCTCCGTGCTTAACTTTTTGATGTGAGTGTATATATACTTAACTATGTGATTTTTGTGTTTAGTGTCTCTTAAAATAATAACTACACTTTGTAAAAAAAATTTTCAGATAGCTCAATGATTCTCAAAGAAACTTCGATAAACCTTCTAAAATAAAAATAATTAAACAGTCTCATAAATTCAAGTTCAATAGCTTTCCATAATAAAAATAATCAAAAATGCTTATTCACTTTATCTTTACAGAATATAAAAATTTAAATACTGCTAAATGAATTCTGTAAAAACATATTGGATAACTACAATTTCAAATGCACCAGATCCAGTGACATGGGAAAAAACACACACACACAACAAGGGAAAACGGATTTTTTTTATTTATTTATTTACAAACATTTAACTGACTTCATCGCATTGAAAGATACTAAATTTTCTTCTTCAAAGTATATGAAGCATACTTTTAACTTCACCAAATACAGAGTTAACCCCTGATCAAATGAAAACACAATAAAAAAGCAAAACAATTTCCTTAATTCAAGTGGATTATTACAGCAAGGTATTTAAAATAGTGCATAGTGAATATCTTTTGAATAATTCACCAGAGACACACTATTCCAGTTTAAAAAATGAAATAAGTCTGTTTTTCATCGGGTGATTCTAATTTTTATCACAGGCAATCTTTCTTAAAAATTTATTAAACTCAGATTTCTGTACAAACCCAGCAAAAAGAAAAACTACTTTTCACAGCCAAAATAGTTAGATAAATGGAAAGAGATACATATTTAGGGAAATCATAAAAAGATACTGCTAAGTATAGCTATATATGTTGTTTTCAAACAAAAATTTCTATATCTTTCACATCACAAACATTTAATGGATTTCAAGTCTTCAATTACTAAAATTTAATTTCATATAATACATGAAACTGACATATCCACTTCAAGTGAAAGAGATTTCGTTCATACTACTTTTTCAAAACCAAGTTTACAAATTATATATAAGTTTCATCCTGTGAAAAATCTGACAAGCATTTATTAATTAAATAGGCAAAAATAAAAATTTTGCATATTTTTACTAAAAGCTGTTACAACCAAAATTAAAATAGCCTCAAAATCATTTTATTTTATTTATTCCTTAAACTGGAACCATGACTTAAAATTAATTACTACTTACATGTTTAATAATGTACCTTTTTTTAAACCATCTGTGTTTTTTAAGAGCCAAAATTATTAATTATTTACTCCATGCTTCACTTAAAAAAAATGTTCTTAAAAAAACTAACATGCCCCTCTAAAATAAATGTTCCCCAGAAGGCCTGGTTTTAATAATAAGATAATAACACAGTGCACACCTCCACTCTTAAACACAACTAATGTAATATTCACAAATAAGTACCCAGGCTCTTTTTTGAAAGATACTTAGAAGGTATTTAAAATAACATAGAACAAAAATAACCATTGAAAAAGAAAATAATATAAAATATTGTGATGGAATGTTTTCTTACAAAATTTATTTTGATTCAAGATACAATTTTATTTAGAAAGCATACCAAATAATAGCATAATATATAACAACTCACTTTAAAATTAACCTTTTCGGGACACGATGGCCATTATATCGGCCTTGATATTCCCTGTTTAAAAGAATGGGGATGTCCACTTTAGTGGCCATGCCTTTTTCTGCTATTTTCCAAGCTGAAAAGGTGGGTTAAACTGCCAAGTTTGATGTCCCTGGAGTCTTAACCACTTATCTCTTTCAAAGGTCTTTGTGTTAAGGATCCGGTTTTCTCTGTAATTCCCCTTTCCTTCTTGCAGCTTCAGAATTTGAAGATAAGCTTATTCGTAATTATCTTGTAAACTTTTCTCCCTCTTTCAAAAACTATATACATCGCACAAATTTCTCTTTTCGATATAAAAGCTTTTTGCAACAAAAAATTTGCAATATGAAATATATGAACAATGTATAATAGAAGTCATATTTGAACTAAAGACTGCTTATTTCAAACTGTCAGTTTATCCTCTTAAGGATTACATTTTCATGCAAATTTTTCATATTTATTTAGACTTAAAATTTGAATTTTCCTGCAATTTAAATTTTAATATTTCCATATAGTTTTTAATCATTTATGTAAGGATGATTTTTTAATTTTTTTTAATATTCTTTCCACAGAGAAAATTTTAAAGAATTTGGATAATTTCAATAAAATATACAGCAAAACAAATTAACACTACGAGGAAATATGACAGTAAATAACGTTTGTCTTTGCTGCGACATTTACACGTTGTTTCCTTGTTCAAGAAGCCATGAACGTTTGTAGATTTAAGAAAATATGTTTGTGAAATCTAAGAAAAAATTTTAGTTGCATTAAAAAATTAGATGGAGAACTGATAAATAAAAAAACTAAAAATATCTATAAAATAATGAATATAGAGGAATTTTATAACATAACTTCAAAATATAATAGAATTAATTTTTGTTATCACTTTATAAAGGCACTTAATTTGGTAAGATAAATCAAAACCATTACTTAACATCTCATACCTTTTATGAGCTACAATATGGAAAAATTGAATGACATTTTCTCTCTATATATATTCATTACATTTCCTTCTGTGTATCACCGAGTAATCTGATTTGGAATCAGTTGCACCTTTAAATTTTCTATTCATAAGGAAAACAGTTTAGGCAATAATCCCAACATTTCCCTTCCTTTTGTAAAGGAAAGCCTCTCTTTTAGGATGAATCAAATTACCTAAAAGCGTCATTCTTGACAACAGCAAGGGACTTCTTAAAAGGAGGAAAGCTTAAGGTACACCGTGGAAAAAAGGGGGGGCAGTTCTATACCTCCCGTTCTACTGGGCCAAATGACAAAATTCAAATTGCGTTTTCCATGTCTCGAAAGCGTGGAGGATTAGGATATATACACTGGTGTGCAAAAATTAAGGACAAGACAGGTTTTTCAATATAACTTTGTACAAAAGCTTTCCAAATCAACACATTTAATACCGTAAGATCCCCAATACGTAAGGACATGAGTAATGTAAGCAACACTTACTAAAAGAGAAATCAGAGGGATAAAAAGAAACTTTATTGAAAAAGTAGCATGGAGCGCAATGCGACTGAAGGCCGAAACATCCCTGTGATGGGTGTCCAGCAAGAAACATCCGGTCTTTAATAGGGGATATGATCTCCGCTGACTGCTAGGCAGGTT
>KK116040.1:329033-394084 GCA_000611955.2 Stegodyphus mimosarum
ATGACTTACTTTAGGTAATCAATAGGGAAATGTGTGTATAATTTAATGTAAGATTACCTCGAATTAAAACTGGAGAAAAAGTTTCAACAGAATTCACATAGCTATTAGTCATTTATACATTCATTAAAAAAAAAAAGAAATTGCATTTATTTATATGTTGGGAGAAAAACTCTGAACAACAAACACTGGGGTAAATTTGTCCCGTACGTGTGCTAATGTAGTGCAGTGACGCACGTGTGCTGAAGCTATAAAAACGTGTGCACGTTTTTATAGCTCGACTACGTGAAGAATGACAACTTTTTAGTAACAGACACAATCCATTTCCTCAGCTTTCTGGCCATTTTTATCCGCACTCTTTTAGCACACTCTACTTAGAAAGACGACATTTTGTAGCTCATCACCTTCTTTTGCAACATAAGAAGCCCCCCACTGGACCCCTACTTTCCCAGCCTCAAAGGCTTAGCAACAAGATTGCAAAGACCTTTTCTGTTTCGAATGCTATGCCACTCGTTGAGATTGACTGTTTCTATTTTCTTCCTGTATGGTTAGTTTGAAGTAAGGCAACCTTTATGCATCCAGATGTTTTCACAATTTATTTGCAGCCAGAACATGCAACCACTACCAGGCATGAATTTTGTTATTCTTTGGTTTTCCCATCATATTTTCGAGCAAATTTGCTCTTCAAGTTTGTATTTTTACAGGATTATTACTTTCATTTTTTTCTACAAAAGTTTATTAATTTGCACATTCGAACCAGGCACTTTTTTGCCTTCAACAGGACAATCAAATTAATTTTCATGTATGAAAACAATTTGAGCTTTCTAAGTTTTAAATTTTGTTTTACAGTTTACTTTTGAATTTTTGTATTGCATTTAATTCATTTTGATCGTTTGCCTTGATAAGCAAGTACTTACGCAGGCTGTTCCTTGTATATATATTCCATTTACATATATTTTACTTGTATTCACTGTTTCAGTTTTTAGCCTCATCAGTTCTGCTTATTTCAAATTCATAACTTTCGTAAATGGACAACTTAAAACAAGTCAGGAAAAGAGACAAATTCAATGAGACAATTCATTTGTTTAGATTTTAAAAAATTTAAGTTTGCTAGGCTGTTCAATGTCTCAGTGGATTTGTTGGAACAAAACGTGTTTTAGTTTTTAAGTTAATTGACTTGTTTTAAGGCTTCAAAACACTTGACAAGTTCTGTTTGAAGATTTGAATAAAAGAGATTACCAAATGTTTTAGGTATGCTTAAGTTCCATTTTTCATGTTTTATTTTAGGTTCATATATTGTTCCCCCCCCCTAAGAATTTTATTCCTAATTTTTAAATTCCTTTATATATATATATATATATCCACTCTGTTACTCGGCTCTATAAGCTCAGTTTTCTAATTCTTATATGTTGATAAATTGTGCATGTTTTGGTTTAAAAATGATTGAATTATGTTATTCTTGTCTTCCAGTTAAAGTTTTTATGACTTTAGTTAATCTGCATGAAATAGTTGTAGAATTATTAACAATTTAAAAGTTTTTTAGTGCAGCTAATTTTTTTTTACCATAGCATTCATGTTTGTTTACATTTGAAACTTAGCAGAATAGTGAATTAAGCCTTTCTGCACCTTCAGTATCTTTTTGCCGTGTGGGACGAAAAGAAAACACTTAATTTTGTGCATCGAAAAATCTGCCCTCTTGCCTGCTGGCTGAACTGCTTGTTTTTGTGTAGAAACTAATTTTAATTGTAAAAAATTATTTTTCTCAATTATTTTAACTGTATTTGGTGTTTTAGGTTTTTCTACATCTTTCAATTTTTAATGAGGATATTTTGAGTTTTTGTGTATTTTTGCCTTGACACGAAGTGAGAATTGAATTAATTGAATGAGAAATCTATCTCTAATGAAATTCGAGGAAATGAGTTCAAATGAAATGAAGGAAAAAATGCGTATAATTTGATATTCTGTAAAAGGAAGTCATGTGGTATACACATTAGATATTTTACTTTTATGAACTATAACACCATATACTTCACTAAGCCGGCAGTACTTTTGCCTGAAACAAATCTAAAGAGCAGTATCTCGGATTACAGATAAAATGAGTATTTGTTTTCTATTTATCATTTTATCAAGAACTCTTATTTATTAGGTCATTATGGCCAATATACTCTGGGTCTTTTGAGTTCTTTCCAATCAAGCTGATTACCATTCAAAACCTAGGGAATCAAAATCAACCTCATTTCAAAGAGATATAAAAAAAGGAATTCCAATGGGCGGTAACAGTTCAAGCTCCATTTGTGGACTATTAAAAAAAAAAACCTATTCTCATGTGAATTTAATTTCCTACGTTCACTTAACAAAAATGAATACCAGTATTTTAAGTACATTTTTAGATACGTAGATGACATTATTGCCTTTAATAATTATGGAAAACTAAAAAATACACAGATTTATCCTTCCAGTCTAAAGCTTAATATCACTAATAGCCAACAAGACGAAATTGTTTACCTTGACTTACAGATTAATAACTTTAAACATATTAAAATGTTCGACAAACGTCGCGAGTTTACCTTTCCTACTTTAAAGCTTACTAATTGGAAGTCCAATATCTCGAAAAAAATAATAATCAATACTATACATTCACAAATAATCAGAATAAAAAGAATTTGTAACAATGTCGACAATCTTAAAGAAGATTTACTCCACTTAATTAAAATACTCAATGAAAATCAAATACCTAACAATATAATCCAAACAGCGCTCAAAAAAGCTGGCATTTACCCTTTTATTTTTTAAATCATGTAATTAGGATAATGATACGTTTACTTAAATCTATCACTAGAAGGTAAATAGTTGATGGCCAATCTGTGTGATTTAATGTACAAATGTAAAATAATTTTCGGTCGCTTTGAACATAATTATCACCGTTACATTATATTCTTTTAAAACAGTGATAAATCGGCCAGTCTATCTCTTTAACTAAAAAAATGGGCTAATTTCTTTTCAATAAAGTGGCACGAAAGCCCGCTTGCCTGAAGACAACTGTTAAATTCTACTTTTCTTATTTTCCCAATCTTTTGGCCAATTATTCACAAAAAATATACGTTTTCTAGCCATTTTGAAACATTTTCAACAAGCTCCTGTTTCTTCATTAGAAGGACGCCATTTTTTTACAACTGCCTTTCAAGTTGACACCCCCCGACGACGGGTAACCTTCTCATTCGTCCAGAAAGTTTTAGGCGGAACTATGCCTTCACTACGTCACCTCCCCCTGTAGGTTTAGGATTGCAAAGATTTCTTTGCTAAACTTACAGCCCCGTAGAATTACTTTGCTTTCTATAAATTCAACACGTTTCAAGAAGGTGAGTCTTAATTTTTATAATTTTTATTTCTTCTTGCAGAAACATTTTACACAAAAGTGTACGTTTTTTCCACCAAGTTTAATATATTTTAAGTACTTCTTTCTTCAAATTTAACAGCTTCATTACTTTAAGCAAGAGGGCCCCCATTTTTTAGATTTTCTTGATTTCTTCGGTTGTAATATAGGACTAATAGTGTTTCAGAAATTAACTATAAATTATAATTGATGATTTGTGGTTTCATCCTCTCTAATACTATTTATAAATTTAGTTTTCTGTAAATTTTTGAGGTCTTGAGGCGTTTTTAAAATTATTCGTTACCTAGATGCCTCTTTTTATTCTTTAATTCTAATTAATTCTTGTTTTGTTTTGTAATACTTTTCTTCCACGCGTAGGGAAAAGGGGCGTCTAATTGAGACGATTTAGATTAATATAGAAAGATGTAATAGATATTAAGAGTTTGTCAATTAATTGACGCGGTATTGTCTCAATTAGTCGTCAGTTGAAACGCGTGGAAGTAATATTTCAGCGAAAGGGACACAGTTCTTTTCCCCTGACGAGACAACTATGCAACTCTCGCTGAGATATTACCATTTTCTATTGTATACTTTGTTTTTATTGCAACTTCAGCTTTTCCCAATTTTGCACATAAATTACAATTTTCTAAGCATTATTTGAGTTGTATTTTCATGTGAATCTTTACTTAGGATTCTAAGTTTTAATTGTATTTAATGTGTAATTTTGGCACTAACGTGCTTCTTCGAATAGGATTTCAGAGGGTTTAGGATGTACTATGGCTTTTGGCATTCTTACTTGTTAATAATAGAATTACAAAATTGCAGCTAGAGGCGCAGTTTTTACAAAACCATAAAACGCTATCGTTCAAGTTTTAACATTTTAAAGATACTAGTAAATAATGTAGGATTTATAATTCTTAATTCATTAACAATTTTCAAAGTGAATCCACTTGAATCTACAGCATTATTTTATTATTATTATTATTATTATAATTATTAAACATTTCAGATTCTACTTCTCCTGCAAGTCATCATCATCCATCATAAGAATATATTGGAAAACCTCTCAGTCTCATTTCAGAATGATTAGGTAAACCTTAAGAGATTACATCATCTGAAAAGTAATAACTGATAACCACATTTAAAAACTGCTGCCATAAAAGTACCCTAATTATTTTTACTTTTTCTTATTGTTAATTAATAAATCTTGTTTTTAGTCTTCATTATTCCTTATAACAGAATTTTACTCTTGCACACGCCACACTTTTTCAGCCTTACCACTAACAACCCTTGAATATTTAACTATTGTTCTTATTTGCTTGTACTCATCTCTGAAATACCATGTTTCAGGATCAAAATTTAAGTAATATCACAGGAGTAAGGGGAATAAAAAAGATTAATGGGTAATTTTCCTCGCAATTTTGAGTCTTTGTAGGAGAAATTTTCCTACTCAGCTAGATGTGCTTAGGAAGTTGATAAACCCTGTAAATTAAATACAAAACCAATTAAACCTGAAGTCACATTTTTGTCCCCTCCAAAATAAATGTTTGAACCTATAAGTGCTTTACAGCACAATTGCCCTCAAGATCCTTACAGGTAACTTTACAAGGTCGCAATATTTTCTATTTTTATAGGCACTAAAAGTTGCTGCAGTAACAAGCCATTAGAATGTACTGAATCAAAAAGATCAGACGTAAACTAAGTTCTAAGACAAGTGTTTGCAGTCTGATGTTCAAATGGCACCAAAATTGAAAGTGTACTTTCGTTTCTAAATAACCTTAATAAATTTTGCTACTATTTTGTTCATATTAAAGTACTGTTATTCATTAATGAAAACCATACATAAAAACATCAGAGAACGAACAGATATAATAAAAATTATAGGCTAACATAATAATATCTGCAGAGCAAAATGTTCCAGCGACTGCTTGGTCGCGGACAAATCTAAAAGGCACATTGTCAACGCAGGGCAAAGAAAAGGTGAAGTTAATTTGAGAGGCATAGAAGTAGATATACTCCCACCCTATCAGGTTCAGTCCTGATACAAAGGTGAAAGTTTATTAACTGGTCTTTTGAAGACACCAGTTTTAGCTTAGAGAGTAGCTACGCAAACCAATCCATCCTTGCCAGGATGGACATCGATCGCATGCCCTATAGACCACGCTAAAGGTCAAGATCCATCTTCGATGACAAGAAACAATGTGTCGGCCTTCAGGCTGGGTTTGGCATGCTGCCACTTGGATTGCTGCTGAAGAGAAGTCAAGTATTCCTTTTTTCAGCGATTTCAAAATCCACGTCCTATATTCTGAACAAGTTCCCACCTAGAACTCCTTATTTGAACAGTAAGAAAAATGCAAATGTTATACAATTCACTTTCTCCTAGGACTTGTTACAAAACATCACTGTTTTGAAAGAACATGCTGCTTTAGTATGCAAAGGCAAAAGAGATATGATTTAATGGCGCCTTAGGTTTACATTCTACATATGGAAACCATAAAAATATGCATGCAACCAGTTCATTCATAATTTAAAACTCCAAGAAATTACCACTATTCAGTCTTTAAATCCACCTGTCTGTCCACCTAGAAGGTTGAAAAGTCCCACTATATCAAAAACATAATGAACCATCTAGAAAAGAGGTTCCTAGAGGCCTCGACATAAACTCCCTGGAAATCAATGAAATTTTTGGAAAGGCTCAGTGATGATCAAGGAGTCATTTGGGGTCGATATGTGAATATGCACTGACAATTAACACACTGACTGCCAGTCACTAGAGTTAGATTGATAGTTATTGTCACCCATACAGAAGTAAATTGTATCCAGATGCCAACATACTTATTATATGAAATATAATTTAAAAATATTAATAAAAGATAATTATGTGATACCTAAGTATAATTTAAGCCTTTTATTAAAGAAGTTTTTAATTTACAGCGCATGATGGGCACTACATGTCAAAATTTTCCCCAAATGCCACATTACGCACTGGCACTTGGAATGTAAAAAATAAATTAAAATAAGAAAAATAAGTGACGGTACACATTATTTTTATATAAATATGTATTACAGACAATTATACATATTACAAAGGAATTTATAACAAGATAATTACAAAGACATTATTAAAAAAGATACACCTAGAATTTTATTTGTGTATTATCTTTGAACAATCTAAGCAGTAACCGGGAGATCCTTCACAAAATTTACAAGCATATATTGTATCTTTATATTTCCCTTGGGAATAACAACTTTTGCATTGCTTTCTTAGAATTTTTCCATCTTTTTTTTTTCTTCCCATGTACTCAGCACATGTTCAGATTCAAGACTGATCACACACAGGAGCCCGAAGGTTTCAGTAAACTTCATATCACGGATAAACAATAGTCACACAGTGATGTATTTTCATTGGAATACTTATAATAGATAAAGTGGGAATTGTTCATCATTATTTGCAAAATATACACAAATATTTTTGTGGGCCACATAATTGCTTTTCTCTCACAAGGATAATTAGCAAGCATCTGATCTTTCTTATCAATACCGGCCATAAATTTATTATATTGAATTACAGGTAGAGGCTTCGATTTAATTTCATCTCTTTTGTTTGTCATTTCCCCCATATCATTTTTATATTCATTGGAAATGTAAGTGATGTCTCTCTTATCCTACCACTTTGCAATCATCACACCATTAGCATACTTTGCTACAGTTTGCCCTTTCTTCAGTTTTTTTTTTTTTTTTCATTTACCTCTTCCGGAAATGTCTTCCTGTTCTTTCTGATTGTCCCAGTGCAATGAGCTTTCCTATCAGCAAGACATTTTGCCACTTCATAGCTGCTATAATAATTGTCCATATTTATGCTATGTCCTACATCCAGCATTCCCTCAAATAAATTCTTAACAACTTTTTGTGCATGTTCTTTTTCACCATAATCCTCCAACATGCCTGTATATACCATAAATTTCAGAACCATACCATCAGGAGTTGTGATCCTGTACAACTTGATACCATATTTATGACGTTTATTTTGTATATACTGTCTGAATATAAGCCATCAATGCCACAATACCATCGATTCATCTAAACTGATCTGATGCCCTGGGTAATATATTTCAAATACAGCGCGTTGAATAAATTCACCATATCTCTTACTTTATACAGTCAATCCTTTGGAAATTCTGTATTCTGATCTGGGATTTTTGCAAAGCGCAATGCCCTCAGTAACAACAAAAACCGATTCCTGCTCATATTTTCTGAAAATGAACGTAAACCAAACAGTGAATCTGTTTTCCAGTAATGTTGTATATGGTTGATTTGTATAGTTCCCATATGTAGGATCAATCCCACAAATACCAAGAGTTCCTCTTTTGTGGTGTCCTTCCAAGCATTGATGCGAGAACGTTTCTTTTTTTCATGGTAAAAATGTACTTTATGAGCATAATCATTAGTTTCAGCAACTATTTCTTCCAAGATACCATCAGTGAAAAAATCTATTAGGATTAGATCAAAAGAAATCTATTAGTTACCCAAAACAGGTTGGAGGAAACACTCGAATTTTATGAAAGGAAATTTTTTCATTGATGTTGAATCATTCTCCCAAATAACATAGTTGAATCATCCTGCTGACATGCAGCCTCTTGCACGATTCGTTCTTCACCATCATCAGAATCCGAAATATCATGGGTACTAGTCGGAGGAACGAATTCTTCGTCACTGTCATAACTAAAATCGCTCAGGTACTCATCCAATAACTCAGTCAATAAATTTGCTATTTCATTATCCATAAGAGCCTTTTTTATATTGAACTTTTCTTTTTTTCGAGCGCAAAGGCGCTGCACTATCATCTCTATAACTCATACCAAAAGATTATTTTTCAATAAAAAATAAAACAATAATTTCGAAACCGAGATTATTTATACATAGTTTCTAATCATCACTCCATGTCAATACCAGAAGAAATGTCCTGCATGCAATGCCAAATGAACTGCAGAATGAATAACAAGTATAGGATTTTCCCGCACCAGCATACGACTGGCTACTGAGACATCACCCCACATCACACGCTAGCATGTGATTGGCTCCTTGCTGATAACACAACATCATGCGCTGGCGCATGATTGACAGTCAATGTGTTAATCAGAATAATTAAGATCCCATGGATTACAAAAAACATTTATTAATATAATTTATAATTAATTGTCTACTAATATAATGCTATACCATATAGTAAGAAAGAAGTCATAAAAATAAATGTAAGGGGAAAATATATCATAAGTGAAGTCAATAATACTTTTTTAAATATGTAATTAATTTAATACGTAATTTTTTAAATAAGTAATAAGTTTTTTATGTAAAAAGTTCAATATAAAAAAGTTAAATGCAGAAAAATAACTTAAAAAATATTAAAGCAAAACTTCTTCAGAAAGTACTCTGTTATACACAAGCCACTAGCAAAATTTTAAAGATTTTAACGTTTGCTTCCAAGAGACTGAAAATTTGAATGTATCAGCATGCCTCATAAAACCACTGAACTGCAGTATATTGTACCTTGATATTAAGATGAAAGAAGAGTTGATTGCATTAGAGGAAGATATTTTACATAAGTTTTATTCAAAACATATATGCATGCTAAATTTTGATATTTAAGTCATCCAAGAGAAATATCTCAAAATCTGAACTGTTACTGAACAACATCACTGACTTTTCTTACCTACTAGAAGCAGACTTCAGTAATTTAAGACATAAAACATGTTGAATATTTTTGAATGAGGAGATTTAAGAATCAAGTTATGCAATTTGCTGCCAAATATTTAAAAGATTGCATCAATGCATCAAATACTGTCATCATATTTATTAAAATCAAACTTTTGTGCAATTAGACTCTGTAATTTTATTTCTGAAAACCTATGTATATTTGTGAAATTAAAAATAATGATAATAAAGTAAATAATAAAGCATAAATCTAAAATAAAATTTTTTTCAAAAATTTTCTTCATATTCTTAGCATAATTGTTATCATTAAGCTATTTGCATACAATTATTTGTATTATGATTATGTTGCATATGCTAGAGAAAAATGTGAGGGTGTCAATTAGGAAAACTGTTCCTTTAAAAAGGGTTGATGCAAGAAAAAGTTCAGGAATTCTCGATATAGAAGGATGAAAGATTCTATCCTTCTAATGAAAATAAAGGTCTACCTGGAAAGATGAAATGCCTCACAATATATAAAACATACTATGGATGAATGTCTTCTAGAAAGAATTTTTAAATGCTAAAAATTCTCTGCAATCATTTTTAACTACAGGTTTTTGAAGGTGGTGAACTATAACATCCTTCTCAATTTCCAATACTGTCACTGTAGTTGTTAAATTAATACTTCACTTTCAGAAGTGAATTGATTCAGTTGCTTCCATTATTGCTTAAAACATTCACAAAGGACTATATCAGAATCACAATTGACTGATCACACTTCATTGATTGTACTTGTGAAGAATCAGTTCTAATATGTAGTGGCAAAATGTTAGATGGAAAAAATCCTTTTGTGCACTTGTTCCAAAAATATGCATTATGATTCTGCCATCTGAACAGCATTTCCAAGTCAGATATGAAAATACTTTTTATCATAACCCCCCCCCAAAAAAGCATTTAGTCTGAAAGTTTTCCCTTAAATTAGTTGCAATTTTTATGTACTTCCTTTTCAATATTTTTGAATAAAGAAAATTCTTTATTCAGAGATTAAAATCACTTACTTCTAAGCTGACACCCTCATCATGTTCTGCCAATACATATGTGACTTTTATATGACTTAACTCAAAGCAACAGATATGCGATGGATGTGGTCTGTTAGGCTGCAAGTAGTTTTAAGTGAAAGGTATGATCATTACTTCATCAGTGCTTTCATGTATTTTCTATGCTTTAAAATTATTATTGTTGCTTCTTACCATCATTGGAGAAAATCACAGCAGTGCTTTCAATTAGAACCAAAGTTTTGAAAATAATGAGGAAAAAAACCATTACAGAAATTAGTCATTTTAACAATTATTTAAGAAAAGTGCTAAACTTACCTGGCTGTGGAGCACAACTAATGACTTCTTGTGCCAAAGGTTTATATTGAGGATGCCAAACATAATTCCTTTTGTACTCAGAATTCAGCTATGAAGATAGTTTTAAAAAATGGAAATTCAGTATAAATTGCTCACAATATGGAAAATAATAAAATATAATAATGAATGCTGACAGTATTGCACATAATAAAATTCTATCAAATGCCATAAGAATAATTAATAAAACTGAAGACAAATTATTCAAAATAAAACCAAGAATCTTAAAAGTTACCGGGTCTGCCCAGAAAGTTACGAGATTGAATTTTTCGCATCAAACAGAAGGCTCAAAGGAGGGCGTTTGTAGGTGGTATGAGTGATAGGGGCTGTCAGCTATGGAATCTGGTAGTAGTCAGTTGGCTTTGAGCCTTTGCATCGCATGGATAGCTCATGAAGCAGACATGCATTTGAAAGTGGTGTTACATTAGAATGCAGTGGAATGCATACACCAAAAAGTTCTGTGTAAAACTAAACAAATCACCTACTGAGACACCTGCCATGTTACAAGATCTTAGACCATATCAGAAAGCCTTGGCCTCAAGTGCCTTCCTGATGGAAGAGAGGATGTCAATGACGAACAACATGCTGTGCATTCATTAAGTTTTCGAACTTCAAACAATGTGGCTAAAACTAAAGCACTTTTTGACTCTAATCATTGGGTAAGTGTATAATTACTCTGCAATCATTGGGACTTACAAAATCGACTGTGCATCAAATCATCCAGAAGCAACTTCAAATGTGGAAAATTTGTGCCAAGCCGGTTCCAAGGATTTTGACCAACAGACAGATAACCATAAGTTGATTTCACATAAATTGTCAGAGAGTGTAACAAGCGAACCTAATTTTCTTGAAGTGAATGATTACCAGTGAAAAAACATTGGTTTTCAGTATGATCCTGAAATACAGACATAGAGTGAACAGAGGCACATGCCTCAATCTCCTCCTCAAAAGAAGGCTTGAGTGAGCAAATGAAAAGTGAAGTCCATGCTCATTGTCTTCTCTGACTCCAAGGGAATACTGCACAAAGCGTATGTGCCACCCAGATAGACAATTAATGCAGATTTTTACAAGGAAATGCTTCAAAAACTGAGGATGCGAATTGCATGCGTCCACCCGAAGCTCAAAAACAATTGCATTCTGGATCACGATAATGTTCCGATACACACATCCTTCAAAGTGACACAGTTCCCTGCAAAACCCAACTTTGCAATGCTACCCTAATCATCGTACAACCCTGATCTGTTACCAGACTTTTTTCTATTCCCTAGGTTAAAATCCATCTTAAAAGGACATCATTTTCACAATCTCAAGAATTTTCAGAAAAACATAATGTGAGTTCTGAAGAGTACTCCAGCTGATGACTTCCAGGCAGACATCAAGAGATGGTGGCAACAGTGTAATAATGCAGGAGGAGGCTATTTTGAAGAATGTTAAGTGTGTGTAAAATTATCTTCAAATAAACAGATCTTATGGAATCAATCTCATTACTTTCTGGACACACCCTGTATTTTGGAACAAGCCATTCACACTGATTAGCAATGTTCATGTTTCTTTTGATAAATTAATTATATTATTTACAGGGTTGCCACTCAAACAGGAGAATCAAATTCCCTGACTTTTCCAGGTATGTTTTAAGGAAATTCCAGTCTACCCGCGTAGTGTGCGTTGGTTGTGCTAAAGGTTAATTAATTATAGTACCACTTGAAAACACAAAAATTTGCCAATTGCATATGACACATATATGTATAGAGAGAGTATATCCCCCCCTAAAATAATATTACGGCTATAACAGGAGTTGCTTTCAATAACTTTCATTTACACAAAAGAAATATACTTACAATACATTCCATCTATGTAATAAACAAAATCAGAAATGAAATTCATTGATTTTTCAATGCAATGTATGAACTTTTAAACATAGATTTTCTCCCTGATTAATTGTGATAAAATTATGTCATGATGAATAGGTGTATTGTTTTAAAAGTATTATAAATTCTGGAATGAAAGTTATTGGTCACAAAATAGCAGTAGGAGGCCAGTTATATCTATCCGATTAAATTGTATATAATTGCCAATCACCTTAGTATTATTATAACACAGGCTAAATTCTGAAAGATTAAAAAAGCATTTTTTTTCTAATGCAAAACTTAATATAAGCATACATAATATAAACTAAATGTTAAATTTTTATTAGGATTCAAAACAAAATAAAAAAGACATTTAGAATATTTAAACAATACATTAATACAAAAAATACTGATGAAAAATAAGCACTAAATTAGATTTCTTGTTTTAATTCTGCAATTTGTAAGTCAATTGAAGAAACATCACTGCTCAATTTTTGTTTTTTTGACTCCAAAATTTTAATCTGTGCCTGTGCTTTAATTTTGTCTAATAATATTTTTTTTACGTTTATTATCACACAGTCTTTTGTTTTCGAGTGCCTGATGATATGCACCACGGGCAGATCTGGCATATCGTAACATATCAGGAGTTATATTAATATTCATCACACCTCCATTTACTTTTATGGCATCATAAACAATTCGCATTGCTGTTAAAGAAGTTTCCTGGAGGTTTTCCACCAACATATCATTATTAACTGAAAAACCACTTTCTACAGTGGCATTGCCATGTGATAAAATTAGAACTAGTTTTACAACATTCCAAAGTTCTTTAAAATCTGAATTATTAATCAAGTCCTTATAAAAGTGATCAAGTCGCATTGCAGAATAATTAATAAAAGTGTCTTTCCAAACACCCTTACTTCTGAATAACAATTCTTTAAACTGAACTTTCGATTTATCTGCAACTGTGGAATTTATCCATTCACTTTCATACAGTATATGCAGTAACCTCTCCATCCTTTTCTCACATAAAAATTCATTAGACATAATGAGCTTAGGATCTAACGAAGAAATGTATTTAACCAAGCTATATTTCAATGGGCTTCTTTCTAATATTTTTGATACCAGTTTAACCAAAAAGGTTCTGCACTGAATTCTGAATTCTCTTTTCTTAAGATCAGACACTCCACTTTTAGCTAACGTCGCACCAGCAGCAATACCCACATCCACATCTGCAACATTACAATAAATGTTTTTATCCAGAACATCTATTTTTATCAGTTTTTCAGCAGTTTTTGCTTCTCGCAGTATATCTTTTCTGACAAATTTGGAGAGAAGATGACTTAGCATACTATGGAAAGTTGTATACAGGAAGGGGCACAATGGATCAGCTGTCTGAAATGACTTTAGAAAGGGATGTAAAACTCCCGCAACAGAAATAAAAAAAGAGATTTTTGCCAAAAGAAGCTTATCTTTAACAGCTTCTCTCAGTCTTTCAACTGATGCAGTTTTTGGCAGTTCCGATGATTCCACATATTTTTTCACATGAGGAAAAATATCAATAGCTCTCTCAGCAACAGGTATGTTTTCACACCATCTTACTTCACAGAACTTTAGTGGAAAAGTTGTACAGTTAGTGATAGTAATATAGTCTGCTCGCCGAGCAGGGCTATCTTTAAATACTCTATGCATACTTTTAAATAATGCACTTAAATTCCAGTCAGCAGCTTTATGGCCAGCTCTAAAGGCACCATGAACGACATGCAAACCACAGGACCCAATATCTAATATATGACAGACATTATTATTTGTTAAGTTTTCTTTTTTTTAAGTTTTCCGAATTCATCTTCATAGAAATGATTTTCTTATGCTTTATACTCTTTATGTGGCTTGCGATTGCTTTCCTTCCCATGTTACTAAGCATGATAATTTTTTGGCAAAATGTGCATCTTGCCATGTTAGGAGCACCTTCGATAGGTTGCAATCATGGACTCCACTGAGGATTGAGATTAGAATCTGCCCAATCTGGATTAAAAAATGTCTTCTTTTTTTCAGACATATTGGAGCTAAAGGAAAAAAAGAAATGTATTTAATATTTTAAAATAAAAAAATTTTAAATAAAATAAATATTTAAAAATAAATTCAAGTATTTTATACTTATTTAGCAGCATACATAAGTTAAAAATATGTGCACTAAATTTCATAATGGTACGTGATCATAATGCCAGAATTAGTTTCGCGAGTATGCCAGAAAAACTGCCTGAAATTTGAAAGTATTAACTAATAAGAAATAAATTTAGAAGGAAGTAGTAACATTAAATTATATGAACAGCATTAATATAAAGTTAATTACTTAAAGATTAAAAAGTGAATTACAATACACAACGGTATTTTGGCGAATATAGTGATATTAAATGGTTAACCAAGATGACTGATTATTATTTTGTTTTGTGCAAGTATGGGGGAAAGGCACAGCAAAATCGTAAATTTCAAGCGGGAGGATTGATTGTTTTTACCACATGAAGTATGGGCAAACATTTTAACATTCAATGTTTGTTCCTGTTTTGGGCCATGAGTTCTACCGCCGTTTATTTCTTAAAAATAAAGTTTTAAATGAGATTTATTTAAAGATCGAAATAACGGAAAACCGAGTTCAAAAAAAAAAAAAAATCGCATTTACCAAAGTCAATATTTTGAAATGTTATTTATAAAGTATCAGATTTTCTTGCGCAATTTCGAAGTCCGATAATAATGTTATATACACGCGGCCAACGACGTTGAAAAGCTAAACAGTTCAATTTGATTTGCTTAACACTACACAATAATATGATTCAAAGAGCAACAATAGTCTTCTTTTAACTTTAAAAATGCACTGCATTAATTCTTACCATTTTAACTAAGTAAACATACATTAAAAGAAAATTTAATAGTATGTAAAAAGATTACAAAGTTTATCTTACCAGACTTTTTAACTGAAAACAGAAAAACGAACTCTCTTATCCACGAGGTAGAACTTCAATTCTTTCTTCCATTTCACACGCGTATTTCACCTCCTGGATTCGGCAGGCTACTGGAAACAAAGATGCTGGAAACTTTCTTCGCCTTTCTGAAAGACAATCTGATTGGCGCTGAGAAAATTGGCTGTACGCCAGCTGCCCGAATGACGCGCACGCGATACATAATTCGCCAAGAACACGATCGCTTTCAACATTGGCGCGAAACTCGCTTTTTGGCGGATCGCCGTTATGAAATTCCCTGACTTTTCCAGATTTTAAATAAAATAGTTAAATTCCCTGACTTTTCCCTGACTTTTTGGGTCAATTTTCGATTTCCCTGACTTTTCCCGGTTTTCCAGGTAGCGTGGCAACCCTGTATTTAATTACAGAAAGGCACTTTAACAGCTTAAGCCAATTTGTGACTTGTAAAGGTAACAAAAAAAAAATAAAAACAATAATAATTTCAGCAGCAGATAAATCACAGAAATTCTGTAATAATATAAATAACTTTCTTGAATTCTGAATAAGTTAATCATTCAGCTTAAAGCATTCAAAATGAGTTCAAATTTTAAAATAGATATGTATAACAAAAATCCCTTCTAGAATTTAGACATTTCTTCAGTTTTATTTTTTTAATACTTAAAAGGTACTTTCAGCTAGGTTAGGGTGGAGGAACTCAAGCAAAAATCGGTTGGTGAGATAACTCACCTCAATCACGAAAAATATATGTATAAAACAATTTTAGATAGTTTACTAATATTTCCACTAAGAGAAAAATAATTAAACATTTAACCAAATCAGATAGTAATACAAATGCCACATTGCAAAATATATGTGTAGAAAATATATTGCAAATATGAGGAAAGGGGAATCTCTCATTTTTACCCTGCTTTCACTGAAATTGAATACACATGATCACATAAACATATCCTATAAGTAGCAAAAGTAATAGCGCACAGGTACAAAGCCAAATTAAACATTAGGCAAAATAAGCATGTGCTTAGGCATCAAGGAAAGGTAGCACCACAAAAATTTCCTACTAGCTGTTTCATAATTGAATAGAGAGTGAAAGAATGAGAAAAACTGGTGTCAATAAAGCAGTGTGCAAAACTTAAGCAGCTTTTCTGATTTGGGTCATAATTCTGCAAAAAATCAATTGGGAGACATGAAATTCACACTAATGAGGCAGAATGTACCTCTTACAGAATGAGGAAAGTATAGTAGCAAAATAATGAATAGGACACATATGAATCAAATAGAATAAGGCTTTATTGACAAAATGGCATTGGTACAAATAACTGTCTGGCCAAAAGGATAAACAACAAATCAAAGAACCCTGGTATGGGATATGGACCTTCCTTAGCTGCAATGGTCGTATCTGTTTCAGTTGTCTGGTGTTCTCTGGAGGGTAAGACTGTAGCACCAGTCATTTCCTTAAAGCATACCACTCATGTTCAATTGAATTCAAATCAAGAAAGCACGGTGACCAATCCCATTCTGCGGATATCTTCACTTTTCAAGAGCTCCTCAACAGCATGAGTCCTGTGTGGTTGTGCATTGCCATCCATAAAAACAATATCAGGACCCAGAAAAGACATGCATGGGGGAGGATAACTTCATCCCCGTAATGGTCTCTGGTAAGTGAATCTGTCAAATATATGAAGCTCCATCTGTCTGTTCATTATAATGTGCCCTCATACAAGCATGCCAGGGCTACCCCAGTATTCTCTTTTTCTGATATTAGTGGGATGATAGTGTGTCCCTACCTCTCTCCATATCAACTGGCACCCAAAATCACTTGTCAGACTGAAAAAAAAATCTCATTAGTAAAAGAGGACATGATTCCATTGATGAGGTGTCCAGCAGTGACGCTTATGGGCTGTTTTCAATGGCAGGCAGTGTTCAAAATGTGGTTGAGCAGACCATCAGTCATCTGGTTGCCATACGCAGCTGCTGAGCAATCTTGCCCGCTATATGGTTTCAATCTTTTTTTAGTTGCAGGGAGATATATTGATCATCAATCACCACTGTTTTAATTGGCTGACCACCATCAACCTTCTTACAGTTGTACCTGTTGTAAGGGAGGCTTTCCAAGCTCATCAAGTAACCCTTTTATCAGTTCCGAACTCTTGGGTGACAAACATCAACCTATGCTCTTCCTCAAGCTTGCCAATCATTCTACCATATGTAAAGGCATGATGATGCTTTCATGTAGCCATACCGCATATACAATCTCACTTTTACTTGCAGAAGAATGCCTGGAAATATGTCTTTCTTCTTTTTAAGATGCCTTGCACTGGATGCACTGACTCCTAGTGTTTTGCATGCCAATGTAACCGCTGATGTCATGATAGTGGTATTTGCACATGCATCCCCTTCCTACTGAGTTTGATTTTCATTGTACTGATCACAAAATGCCCTTTTCAACAATTTTATGGTTTGTATGTTGAAAAATAAATTCGTTGCTAAGTTTTGCATACTAGTGTATATGGGGGGAGGAGGGAACCAAAATCTTTAAGCGTTAAGGACATCTAACGTCTTATTCCAGGCCTGCAAAGGTAATATGCTGACTTACTGTACATATACAGTAGAATTTTGCAAACTTAAAAAATTAATGTCAACTTCATAAGTCACATTTTCAGTTATTCAACATTGATCTGTTCGATTTTACCTATTTCTTCTTACATTACCGATAAATGATGATGCATATTTATTGAAACAAAAATATTAGTTCAGTCATCTTGAACCCCTTATAAATTTTATGATATATTTTTGCTTTCTCTGGAAAAGTATTAATTATTTAACCCTAAAATTTACATTCTGTTTAATTCAGACATTACACAGTTAGTAGGATGTCATTCCAAGTTTTAAAAAAGAACAGAGCAAAAGGTCAAAAATATATTATTTGCATACCAACACTATAAGAGGTACATCTATGGTCAATTATGTTAAAACTGGACAAAGAGCTAAACAACTGAATCATATGTATATATGCTACATGCGTGTATGTATATATGTTTTTAAGGTATTTAAAAGATTTTCTAGCTACAGGAATACCTCTCATAATGCGGCTTCACTTAGTGCTGACTATGGTCTTAATCAGACAGATAAATTTCACTCGATGCTGATTGATTCATGATTGTGCAATTCTAAAAAAAATTGCATAGAAATAACACAGCCTAAACATTTCAGCACTGCTAAAATGAATGGTGCTGACTGGTCATGCATGCATGCATGCACCATTCACCTAGAGATGTGCCAGACTCATGGAGAAAGCGTACCCTCAGTCTCTACAATTGTGTAAAAAGGTTAGCTTTAAATATGTTCTTGGCCCATATATTGGTTTATATACTTCTATAACTGTGCATATCCAATAAAAACTCACTTGTACTCCAAACTCCCAACAGGTATATTGTGTGTTATTTATTCTCATGCATGCTAAGTAACCACTATCTGTTATATTCATTTTAATTTTTATCTTAATTCCTTCCTAAACCTATTTATAATGAATGAGGAATAAAAATATTATATTAGTTTGAAAAATATTATATTAGTTTGATAAACCAAACAAGCATGTAGCATTCATTATTTTAATTAACCAAATTATTTTTAGTTTGAACTTTCCTATCAAATTCTCAAAGTTTCAGTTGCTGCCCGAATTTAGCGCGAGTGAGATATTTATGCAAATCGCATATATCTGTTAGCAGTTTAAAAGGCAGGAGTTAACGAGGGGAAAATCAGAGCCTTGGATTTATCGCCGTAAGGCTGTGCGCGCAAAGATTTCCTCTGTCTACTGAAAGTTCGCCTTCATAGGCAATTTGCAATTACCAGTGTTTGCTAGTGAAATTCGCATAATTGCATTTCACTAAGAGTTAAGCTTCCGTCGCTGTCCTATTTAGAATTAAGTTAGGTATTGAATTTGTTAACACACTTTAGTTTAATATTATTTTAGTTCAGCCCAATTAGTGGCTTACTCTCGATTTGAAGAGTTGTAAATATTTGAATTAAAGGGTCACTTTTAAACCCTGCTTCTGACTTTGTAGTTCTTCAACACTAAAGGACATAGCCTAGATCTGCTCACTGTCCTCCACATAAGGTTTCACAGCTTATGCTCACGAAGAGAGTCAAGAGGTTGAAGGAGAAACCTTACAATGGCGCCCGAACAACTAAAATGATGGAAGGAAGTTGGAATATGCCTACTACATCCCAGAATACAGCTGCAATGCCTGATGGATTTGGATTCATAGTGGAAACCATCAGAGCAGCCATGAAGCCGGCAGTAGTTTTTGATGCCAGAGGACCTGTGAACACATTCCTGGAAAAGTTAGAAGCGCATTTTTTGCTGTATCCAGTTCCGGAACATCAGAAGGTCATATTAGCGACAGGAGCATTGAGGGGCCAAGCAGCGACCTGGTATAAGTGCATCGGAAAATGTCTGCTGGGAGAACCAGGAACGCCGACTTACACGTACGAGAATTTTAAACTAGCAATTTTGAGAGCGTTTCCTGTGGTTAAAGACCGTGCGAAACTCGAAGCTGAGTTGTTTAGCAAGTATCAACAGCGGGTGGATGAACTATCGGAATTTATTTTGAGAAAAATACAAGTCTTTAAATTATTGTATGGCACGAGGCCGGACCCGGAGATTATCCAGATAATCCTGCCCAGATTGTTACCATCGATACAAGATTTCATGGAGCTAAGAAATCCCGTAACGCTGGACAAGCTGTTTGAACTCGCCGTACAATTCGAGAGCCGGCGAGCGGCCGAAAATCAACGGAGACAATCGTATGAACAGCGGCTGCAGGGGAACCAGAATGCCGAAGGAAGAAACAGACGATGGCCGAGAACTACTGGTACCAGTCAAAATGCGAGCGGTCAACCGCGCCAAGTACAGCGCCAACAAAATAATTCCAACTACGGAAGAAAATCATTCTCCCCAGGCAGAAGCCAGCAACAGAAGAAAACACCCGCAAAGCATTTAAACTACTAAGGAATATTGCGGGGAAGGGGGTGCAATGTTCCGAGGAGAAGAAAAATCCCTCTGAAGTACAGCTAAATACGGTCATGGTGAGAAACATTGAATTACCGAGACTGCAGTTACTAATTAACAACGTACCCGCTACAGCTCTGTTGGATACCGGCGCTCAAGGAAGCTGTTTGGCAGAAGAATTTTTTAAGAAGCACTTTCGTAGATATCGTCTGCATAGCGTGGAAGGAATGAAGGTGGTAGCAGCCCAAGGAAAAACGTGTCAATGCATGGGAAAAATCGAGCTGTACATCAAAATCGGCGAAGAACAAAAAAAAATTATGTTTCTTGTAGTGAAGAACCTCCAAGCATCGGTTATTTTAGGAACAGATTTCTTTGCAGCTGTGGATGCGAAAATCGATTTTGAAAACTCCACCTTGCAAGTAACCATGGACCCAGTTAAAAAGAAATCAACACCTCCCCCTGAAGTGGATTTAAGCCATCTAACGCCCGAAGAACAGGACAAGTTTCGGGAGTTGGTAAGTAATTTCGCTGATTTATTTGATGATATTCCAGGATTCACCCAGATCGTAGCACACGAAATTAAATTAACTACGGATGAACCTATACGTCAGCGTCCTTACAAGTACGACAAAGTTAAGGAGGAAATAATAAAATACCATATTGATGAAATGTTAAGAAACAAAATAATAACTCCTATTTCTAGTGCATATGCGAGTCCGGTTGTTTTATGTAAGAAAAATAATGATTTGCCGTTAACTGATCCATTAAGGTACAGGTTCGCTATTGACTACAGAAAGCTTAATAGTATAACAAAATTTCCAACTTACCCACTTCCGGTAATTGATGAAATTCTAAGAAGTATTAAATCAACAAAATACATAACCACCCTAGATTTGACATCCGGATATTTTCAGATAAGCATAAAGCCGGAAGATGTTCACAAAACAGCATTCATAACAAAATACGGTACATATGGCTTTTTGCGTATGCCTTTTGGATTGTCGGGAGCCCCGGCCACGTTTCAGAGGTGCATGGACAAAATTTTAAGGCCGGTAATAGGAAAAAGTACATTTATTTATCTTGACGATATAATTGTTACTTCAGAATCGCTGGAAGAACATATTAAAGACCTTCGAGAAGTCTTTACTCTTTTGAAAGATGCAGGACTTAAAGTGAACATTAAGAAATGTAAATTCGCGGCAAAAGAACTCAAATATTTAGGGTACAAAATTTCTCAAAGGGGGATCGAAACAGATAAATCTAAAGTTATAGCAGTGAAAAATTACCCAATTCCGAATACAGCCAAAAAGTTAGCGACTTTCTTGGGTATGTGCTCATATTATAGAATTTTTATTAAAAATTTCGCAGAAATTGCTGAACCATTGTTAAAGTTGAGAAGGAAAAGAGTTCGTTTTGCGTGGTCTTCAGAAGCAAACGCCGCGTTTGAGAAGTTAAAAGAATCTTTAATTAATGCACCGGTTCTAAAGTTCCCAGAGAAAGACAAGGGTCTAGAAATTTATGCAGACGCATCAGATTACGCAATCGGAGCCGTGTTAACACAAAATAGAAAAGCGATTGCCTTTTTTAGTCGTACATTGAATGATACGCAAAGAAATTATTCGGCAACGGAGCGTGAAACTTTAGCAGTGCTCGCAGCTGTTCAAAAATTTTGTGTATATTTTGGGAGTTCTCCCGTAACAGTATATTCAGATCATGCGGCAGTTACCAGATTATTTTCAGGAAAGAATCTTTCGCCACGCTTAATTCGGTGGACCCTAAAGTTGCAAGAATTTAATCTCATTATCAAACACACACCGGGAAAAGACAATGTAGTGGCCGACGCATTATCTAGAATAAAGTTAGACGAGAACGGCGAGAAAGTAAAAATAGCGATGCTTCAGGCAAAGGTCATTGACTCTCGAGAGACTGTAATAGAAGAAATTGCTAGGGATCCCGAATTCGGAAATATTTATAATTATTTAAAAGACCCAGATAACTTCCAGCATATAGACATTAATGCAATACGAAGCAGAGCACAGAACTATGAAATCATTGATGGTCTCTTATTTTATACTAAAGTTACGAATCAAAATAGTGAATACAGACCAGTCATCCCGGCCAAATTAATTTTAAGTATCTTGCAAGAGCTCCACGATTCGCCTGTCTCGGGCCATTTTGGAATTAGAAAAACAATACAACGCGTACGCGAGGCGGTATATTTTCCGCAATTACAAAAGATAGTTAAAAATTACTGCCAGACTTGTCACACGTGTCAGATAAATAATGACGTAAATTTCCGCCCGGCCGGGTTATTAACTAGTATTGAGTCTAGGTTCCCCAATGAAATAATTGGTATTGACCTCTTAGGCCCCTACCCCAGGAGTCATGTAAATAAGGCACGATTTTTATTAGTCATTGTGGATCATTTCAGTAAATGGGTTGAGTTGATACCACTTAAGCGGGCTTCAGCAAAAGTCGTTGCAGATTCGTTTTTGAACAAATATATTTTAAGATATGGATGTCCAGCGAGGGTGATTAGCGATAATGGTCCCCAGTTTGTAAGCAGTACATTTAAAATGATGTGTGACAAGTTGGGCATTAAGCATATGAAAATGGTACCCTACCGCCCACAATCAAATATAGCGGAACGGGTAAATAAGAATATTGTAAAATTGATTAGAAATTATGTGCAAAAGCACCATTCTAACTGGGATGACTGCGTCGAAGAATTTGCATTCGCCCTCAGAACGGCTAAGCACGAGACAACGAAGAAATCCCCCGCCGAATTGTTTTTGGGCAGGAAGATAATGACCCCCTTAGATAAATTATTTTATGTGAAAGATAGAGCGCCGGAATTTCAAATGGGTGAAATAGAAAAAATGTTGAAGGAGGCAGAAAAGTGCTCCCGGGAAGCGCAAAAGAAACAAAAGATTTACTACGATTCAAAAAGAAGAACCGTAGAATATAAAGTGGGGGAGGAGGTGTTGAAACAAGCCCACGCACTTTCATGCGCAGCAAAAGATAAGGTCGCAAAATTTTGCCCAAGATGGCATGGTCCTTTTGAAATTACAAGAATAGTTGAATGCCGTGCATATTTAAAGAATGAGAAGGGCGAAGAGACTGTGGCAAATTTCGATCAAATTAAACATTATTATCGAAGAGCTAATAATAATATTTTGAAAGACATGTTGCAGGGTCCAGCCTCACAGAATTTTTCTAAGATTCAAGAGCCCCAACCAGGTCCCTCAAAAACAAGAGAACCCAGTTTGAAAAGGAGGTTACCAGAAGAGAGGAAGCCGCAGCCGAAGAAAAGACCACCCCAAAAAGAAAAAAGGACAAACGCTAAGCAACAGTCTCAGCAACCAAAGCGTCTAAGGAAGGAACGTCCAAATGAAAACACTATGAAAGCTCCACCACTACGGAGGGAACAGAACGGCGAGAAGCGAGCCGCCGAAGGTGCCAACCCACAACGAAGGAGCCTACGAGTGCAGGAGAAGGAACGAGCCAGTCTGGAGAGGGAGCAAAGACTTCAGCACAAACGGAAAGCGCCACCCACCATTCGTCCCAACAAGGTGTTTCTGGAGGAAAGAAGATCGACAAAACGAAAGGCAGCCCCAGAGTTTCAATCTAGGAGTAACCGCCAAAGAGTGGCACATACTACAGTATATCCAACCTTTCAGGAATGGACAAAAAAACGCCTAAAAGACTGGCAGAAAGATAAGTAGATTCTTTATTTTCTTTTAAAATTCACACAGTTATGTTTCTGATTTAAGTGCAAGTTGCAGATTTAAAAGGGAAGTTACCCGAGTCAAAAGCCGGTTGCCGAAAGCGTAAAGGACACGCTTGAAGGAACAACTTAATTATGCAGCGGAAGAAATTCGAGAGTTCAGTTGAAAAACTGTGAGACTTCGTGAAATGTTCTTTGTAATCCAGAACATGGGATTCATCGATTTTAGTCAAAAGACTCTCTGTAAATAGGAAATTGAATTGTGTTAATTAAAAGCAACTAGTACGTAAGTTGTATAGCAAAACTGTTGTATTATATTTTTCTATGTATAAATAATGAATGCATTTAATGTAAAACTGTTTTCTATGTAATGCATGATTTGTTGTAAGCCTTAAGCACTGGTTTTGTTTATATCGAATATTTTGGAAAAGCGTAAAGGATACGCAAGTTAAAATTAAAATGTAATGTAAAAGCGTAAAGCGCGCTAAATTAGAAAGTGAATATATAAGTGTTATTTAACGCAATGAGCATTTAAAGAAAATTTGAATTGAAGATTGAAAGAATGAATTATATGTATGAAATGCAATTGAAATGTTTGAATGTTGTACGTAGTGTTCTCTGGTTTCACACAAAAGTTTAAAGTTCATTTCATGTTAGAACCTCAGGGCATTTCAGATTTGTTTTAGGGGAAGTCTGAGGTCTTGAAAGTCGAAGAATTAACCCCAATAGAATTGAAGTCAGGTGGTAGTTGTGAACACTTGACAAAGTAAAACTGCGTGTTTTTCACAAACACCACATTTGGCCAGAGAACAAGGGGGAAGTTTTAAAAATGAATGAGTGTAAAATGAATGCGTTTGGCGAAAAGCGCTAATAGAAATTAAAAAACGCGAATACCTAAAGCGCGAATAAAAGTCATTACGGAAAGCATCAGAGGAAGGGAATGTTGTACTTTTCAGGTGAAATGTACTTATAACATGAAATTAAAATTTATTTCCTTCCAGATTGGAAGGAACCAGATAGTATCCAGCCAAATTCCTGATGGATCTTTTTGATGTGAAGACGGAAAAAGATATTCTATGTTAAAATATCTAAGACACAAACAGAGAGTTAAACTAAATTTAAAACTTACAATTGTAAAGGATGGCGAATAGGAAGGAAAATTTAGATTTAGAATTTAGCATCTTCACTAAAAGCCGATTTTAGGCTACTTAGTTTCAGACTACTAAATTCTGGGAGCAACTATGTAGCATTCATTATTTTAATTAACCAAATTATTTTTAGTTTGAACTTTCCTATCGAATTCTCAAAGTTTCAGTTGCTGCCCGAATTTAGCGCGAGTGAGATATTTATGCAAATCGCATATATCTGTTAGCAGTTAAAAGGCAGGAGTTAACGAGGGGAAAGACAGAGCCTTGGATTTATCGCCGTAAGGCTGTGCGCGCAAAGATTTCCTCTGTCTACTGAAAGTTCGCCTTCATAGGCAATTTGCAATTACCAGTGTTTGCTAGTGAAATTCGCATAATTGCATTTCACTAAGAGTTAAGCTTCCCTCGCCGTCCTATTTAGAATTAAGTTAGGTATTGAATTTGTTAACACACTTTAGTTTAATATTATTTTAGTTCAGCCCAAGTAGTGGCTTACTCTCGATTTGAAGAGTTGTAAATATTTGAATTAAAGGGTCACTTTTAAACCCTGCTTCTGACTCTGTAGTTCTTCAACACTAAAGGACATAGCCTAGATCTGCTCACTATCCTCCACATAAGGTTTCACAGCTTATGCTCACGAAGAGAGTCAAGAGGTTGAAGGAGAAACCTTACAAGCATAAACTGCTGAATGTACAAGAAAAGCAAGATATTATTAAAATTCATGAGGAAACAGTTCATTATATGCTCAGATTTCAAGAGAATAAAAAATAAATGAGTCTCAAGTTCAAAAGATCAAGATAAATATAAAGAGTACGGAATGGCTACAAACTCTTTTGCTTCCAAGAAATTTGTAAAACAAAGAAGTCTTTTGATGTTAAATATGGAAAGATTTCTTTCATTTTGGATCAAGGACTGTAACCAAAAAAAGAATTCCCTTAACCAGAAATTCAAAAAAAAGTACCAAGTAATTTTTTCTACACTTACAAGAAAAACAGTCTGAAAACAAAACTGATGAAAATCTTCATGCAAGCCATGGGTGGTTCTTTCGCTTTAAAAAAAAACATTCAGGGATTCATAATATTCGCACTGTGGGTGCAAGTGAAGATAAAGCAGAAGCATCAAAACTCCCAGAAGAAATTGAAGAAATTATTTAACAAATTTTTAATGTGGACAAAACTGGGTTATACTGGAAGAAGCTGACTTCTAGAGCTTAGTTGTCAAAAATAGAACAATCTCACATAGGCTATAAAGCATCAAAGGATCGAATTATCTTATTGTCAGGAGGAAATGCACTTGATGATGTCAAACTGAAGCCCATGCTTGTGTATCATGCTGAAGGTCCTCACACTTTAAAGGGATGTGCTAAAAACTCATTACCTGTGTTTTGGCATTTTAATAAGAAAGTTGGGTTAATAAAGCATAGTCTGAAAGTTGGCTTAAAAATTATTTTGTCCCTTCATTTAAAGTTACTTTTTCTAATCTTTGCAATAATGTCAGAATTCCTTTTCTCTCCCCCCCCCCTCCAAATACTTCCTCCATACTACAACCCATGGAACAAGGGGTATTTCAATATCTGAGGCTTTTTATTTGAGAAGGATGCTTTAACAGGCAATCGAGACAACCTCTCGAGAAAATGCCATTTTTGTTCACATTATGGAAAAACTACAATATTCGAGATGGTATTGAAATGATCAGATAAGCAGAGAATGTAGTGGATGAAAATAATATGAGAAGCGGTATGGAAATATATTTTGCCTCACTGCACTAATGACTTTTGCAGCTTTGTTTTTCAAATGGATACAGCCTTAGTAGAAGTTGTGAAACATGGATATGATTTAGACTTTGACTCATTAGATGCTGTCAATGTCGTGGATTGTACTCAAATGGAATCTCATCCTCTGGATGATGAATTTCTCATCAACACACAATGGACTTTTGAAGAAGAAAGTGTAACTAACAAAAACATGCAAATGGAAAAAAATTTCACATTGAATATTCTCAAAGAATTATTCAATGCCACTGCAAGAGATTGTGAACTGATTGAAGAAAATTATCCCAATGAAAAAAGGAACCTTGAACAAAAGAAAATTAGAAAACGCAATTCTTTGTTATCGCATTAAAAAAAAAATTTTTTTTTTAGATTGGTGCAAAGAACTTTGATTGATTTTTCTGGTTAAAAAATGATGTTTTTCTTTTTGATTCTGTAACTAAACAATAAAGGTCTTCTCTTATGTATTGCACTTTACCCTTTTATTATTTTTCATTAATTTTATGTAATTACATAAATTTTTTTGTGTTGACAAAATTTGATAGGATTGAATAACTAATTTTTCCTACAGAAATAATGTTTCACTCAGTGTGGTACTTCAGAATAACTAATTAACAGAACTAAGGGAGGTATTATCCTTGTACTTCTCTTTAATATATTTACACATTACGGCTGCTGCACTTGTGCACTATTAATGAGCAATTGTAACTTTTAAAATTTTATCTGCTTGGTATTTTATAGCTTAAGTTTATTTTATATATACACATATACTATACAGTGTGTCCATGAAAATTCTCACCCAGCCTTTATTTTAACAACTGTTAGTCACAGACATACACTTCCAGATACAAAAACTTTCTAATAAGGCAAATATTCACATTTCAGTAATTTTAAGCTTAATAACAATCAATTTTAGACAAATTATGAAATCCAAATTCTGTATGATCATTATAAAAAGCATGGCACTAAAAGTTTGAGTACGGTATGAGAGATAGTGAACAAGATATTTAATTTCAAAATTTGCGATTTTTGACATTTTCTGCTTGTCTTGGGGGATTGTTTCATAAATGCATTAGATTAATTCAAGGTTAAGTTTTCCCCTTAAATGACATTCTTTTGTAATTTATTAGTGTGTAACATTCTTCATAGTTTTGTTACTACTGCTATGCTGAAAGAATTTTCACACAAATAACTTACAAGTTTTGAAACTTTAGAAACTGCATAAGAATATTAACTCCTATGCAAATTCTCATGTTAGAATACTATAATGTTATGTACATTAGAAAATGAATTCTTATAGAGTTTTATTACTTTAGAATACTGATCTAAAAATCACACAAAAAATTCATTAAAGTACACATATCTTAATTTTTTTATTTATGCAAATAATGTTATGCGTCAGCAGTATGACAACCTTCCTATGTATCCTGCTGGTGCCTTCTAGAATTCTGTGAATAGGATTTTTTTCCTCAAACAAATTATACTGATCAATACTTTTCACAATGCATAAAAATGCTCATCACTTAATCTATAAACATCAGAAATCTTTCCTTAAACTGATATTTTATTGTCAGTTACACATAAATGCAAATACTTCACTCTTCAATTTGCATACGGCCCCTAAATATGATGTTAGTATCTTGGTTAGTTTCTGTTGTACGGGAGTTGCACTATTTTGTGTTTTTTATAATGTGCATAATATTTTCCTAAATATAAGTAAAGGGTCAAGAGAATGTTTAAAAATTTTGATTTTGTAGATTTTACAATACTGACTTTTTTTTAAATTTAAAAAGGGCAAAATGTGAATATTTGCATTACTTAAAACATTTTTGTAATTGGAAGTATATGTCTACCATCAAAGTTTCAAAAACAAAGGTAATGTAAGGCCTTTTCTTAATACAGTTTTATGAATTCGATTTTTTGTGAAATCTCTAGAATGATTACTTAATTTGAGCAGATGCAGCAACAATAAATTACAATGCAAAATGTTTCTCTTATTATAATTTTTTCTAAATACTTTATTAAGAAATAATCATTATAAAGTACAATCTAAATATAGTACTCGTAACCAGCACCCAGTTAACTGGCAATATCAAAATAATGGTACTTTCAAAAGTCTACAGATTTAAATCCGAAATCCAAACTTATAGGATAAAAAATATGTAATGGACTAGGAATATGAAAGGCTTAAATGAGGGAAACATTCTTATTGTGTTTCTGTTACCCAATGTATTAGGTTTATCCAACTAGTTAATCAATGTTAGCTTTATCCAACTAGTTAATCAAGGAATTATCCAGAATATAAAAATGAACTACTGATCCCTTTTTATGTGTCCATGTGAGAGTCCATGATTTTTGGAACTCACATTGAAGGATGCCTTTTTTTTTCTTTTTCCTAGAAAGATATAATAAGCATTACTTTACATTGCTATCTGTTAAATTGCATTCTATGATCATATTCATAGATGACAAAGTGACTTTAAAATCAAGCTTTTAAAAGTTTTTAAAGCTTTAAAAGTATCTTGATTTTAAAACGTATCTGGTGCCCCTGTCAGACATCTTGGACTTACTTACATATTTGGAGAAAATTAGTATTATTGTATCTTGTAGGCATAGGCTTGGATAAATGTAGGCAATTATGTTCCCATCGCATACACTTTCAAGATGATGACGTAACAATAGGGCATATATTGGAAAAGAAGAAAGATGATAAAATGGGGGTGATGAAGACAATGTCAGCACTAAAGAGTAAGAATGTTAAGTTGAAGAACTGCAGACTTTTATAAGATTTCCTGAGAAATGTTCGTCAATGATAGTACATGATGTTTTAAAGTTTCATTGTATAGACGATGAGTATTTAAAACTATGACTACAATCTTAAAAGCAAGAAGACATTCAAAGTTATATGCCATCATACTAAGAAATTCATAATTTTCATATGATAATAAATATGGTAATTTTAAAACATTGTTTAATTTTGTTTTTCTGAAATATCATGTTACATGTTTTAATTTTAAATACTCTGAATGACTCCAATACTATTTATTTAAATTTGATAGATCAAAAAGACTACCGATGGACGTTCTAACAAAATGTATTTTAAAAATCAAAAATCAAATATGTATTCAATTATCCAGAAAAACTCTTAAGCGGAGTTGGCACAGTTCTGTTGCTGCCAGTTATGGGGGATTCTACTGTAGTTGACTATATAAAATGAATTGAAATATGAATTAATTTAAAAAAATTGTTTTTATACTGAACAATAAAATTAAATACATCATTAATAAATTAAATCTTAAAAAGGTAAAAAAATCAAAACAAAATCAATAATAAATTAATATTAATGTATATAGTACTATGCCAACAGTATTTCAAAGATGACTTCTGAAAATTTTTAGAACTGGCTTACCAGCTGTGGCATAAAATTACAACATAAGAAAAGGAAATTTTGTTGATTATCAATAACTGCACTGCACATCCTTATTTAGATAATCAATTTATGTGTGTGTGTGTATACGATATTTATATTAAATCTGAATTATAACTTAAATTAGCAATAGCCCCTTAATTCCTCATTTTAATTTGGTATATTCCCACTCTGTTCTAAAAACAATAACTTTTTTCTGGTCTGTTATTTTTAGAATAATCACATCATATGACTTTTACGCAGGATGACAATGTAACTAATTTGGAACTTAAACCGAAACTTTCCCCCTTAATAAGCTTCCACACTGAAATAATTATGCATCATGCTTCTGCTTTTCTTGCCGCTAAGAAGTTGTACAGTTTTCTTCCTATTGCAACAAAATAAAATACCTAAATATTCTGTAAGAGGTATGATTCGAAGGCCAAGTAAACTGTGACCCCAAACGTCAACTGAAATACAGAAATAATATTTAATTTGCCTCAAATATCAAGTTTCCTAGTCATTATGGATTAACATCTTCAATATCTATGCTATCATTATTCCTACATTACATCTAAGTAAACTGTAACCTTTTCTGTTAATAAGCTTCCACATTGAAATAACTGTGCATACTGTTTCTGCCTCTCTTGCCATTAAGAGATGCCGTTTTCTTCCTATCACAACAACATAAAAAATTTTGAAATAGGCACTATTAGAGTGTCGACTGAATTGTGAACACAAATGTCAATTGAAATAAAAATGAATATTTAGTTTGCCTTGGCTATCAAGTTTGCTGTTCATTATGGATCAATATCTACACAATTAGTACTTATACAATATTTTATATATATGTAATGAATTATTGGTTTATTACTTTACAGCTTTAGTGCAAGTAATATGCTTTTTAATTTATTTTCAATTACCTTTTTTTAGAATATGTAAGATATTAGAAAATATGAGAGGTGCTTTAAAAATAATTGGCGACCTCAAAACTAACATTCTAAATTTGGTGCTCTTCCCCTAAATTCATCTGTCCTCCCAAATTCGAGATTTGTCTACGTTACCTCACACTGTTGTGAACATAAGAAATTATCGTAATTGCTATGAATAAAGAGTATATTGTCTACAAGGTCTGAGTATCTGCAAATACGGATAATAGAATTTAGTTTGGTATCAACTCTTTCCTCCCACTGTACCACTCAGCTATCGCGTCTGTGTGTGTGTGTGTGTGTGTGTGTGTGTGTGTGTGTGTGTGGAAATACTTGCACCGTTATATTGATCCATTATGAATAGCAAACTTGGCAGCTGAGGGAGATAGTCTACTTTCTCAGAGAGGCAGAAGTAAAGTGCATAGTTATCCACAGTATGGCAGCTTATTAATAATAGGTTTCAGTTCAAGTTTCAAATTACCTACATCATCAGTTATGTAAAAGTCATATGACGAATTAATCTAGAAATGATGCAGTCTATAAAAAGTTATCAATAGTTTCAGAATAAAGAGGGGAAGTACCAAAATTGCAAGGAGAAATTAAAAGGTTAGTTCTAATTTAAATTATAATTTTGATTTACGTATTTTTTATCTAGAATAGTCTCCAAAGAAGAATGGCATACCTACTTGCAAAGTATTTTCTTTCATAATTACATCAATAACATTAAACATTTAAACAAGTCAGGGACTTTCCTATGGATTTAAGCACATCTTCAACAATTTGTAATTTGTTCTGCTTAACAAAAGAATATCAGTTTCAATGCTCCCTTACCAATTAACAATGTACTTATTTTTCCAACACTTAAAATATGTCAATGATATCACTGCATTCAACAACTTTAATAAACTAGAAGAAGCTTATATTTATCCTACTTGCCTCAACAAAACCAGCCTACAACAAAATGATATTAACTATCTTGATTTACAGATTTTAAACTACAAAGGACTTAAAATTTATGATAAAAGAAGAGATTTTCTTTTTCAAACAATTCAACTCAAAAACTGAAACTCCAATGTCTCCAAGAAAGTTATACTTATGCAAAAGTTATTAGAATCAAAAAGTTTTTCAACAAAATATATTACCTTCAAGAAGAATTACTAAACATTATAAATCTTCTGCTAGAAAATTAAATACCCAAATTCAAAATTTCACACACATTAAAATTAGCTGGCATTAATTTAATATTTTAAATTACTTGATTACAGTGATATGATTATTATTACCGAAACCTGAAAAGAAAGTAATTGTTGGATGGCTATAACATGTGATTTAATGTGAATATGTAATTAAAAGCCTTTTTTTCTATGTAAATATGCTAGGCTTTAATAAACATACTGCTCTCTTTATGTATATTTAATTAAATTCTGGCATTGCTCCCCTTTCATTAACAAGAAGAGACTTTTTAGATTTAGAAGACATTTTGTAGCTCAATTACGTGAATACTTTCGCCTTTCTTAACATTTTGCTGAATTTTTGGTCAGAATTTACACTTAAGATAGAGTAGGGTGATATAGCCATCTTTAATTGTTAGTTGTCAAATTTGACCCTGAAAATAAGATGCCATTTTCTTGTTCAACTCTTTGCCATTCTGCAGTTTCTACACTTACATTCCTTTCCAAATTTCAACCAATAGTCTGGGCTTAGAATGTGCAGGCCATTTTGATTGATTTTTGTTCATTTCTATTTGTCAACCACTGTTACAATTCCAATTTGGGAACCACTTTTCTCACTTTCTGGTACAACTGCAAGCTGGGGTTCGAAAATTTTTGGCAACCCTTTTTTGCTAGCATTGTTTCTAACTGCTTTTTTCAGCACTTGATTTTTCTTGAATTATGAAGAACATTATAGAATCGGTAAGATTCTTTCTTTTAGACAATATTAGTTCCAGCATTTAATTTTATTTCATTCACTCTTTAGCAGTTTCATACAGTTTTTCACAAAAAAAGAACATTGTTCTTTAGGTTAATTGCGCCAGCCCTGTTATGTGCCTTGTACTTTAATAGTTGATAATTTTGTCATTTTATTTGTTCAAATAACTAGTTTTAGAAGCTTTTTGCTTAATTAATATTTGTCCTTTTTGATTTAGTTTGCCATTTGTTGTATCACTTAGTTTTAGCAATTTTTAAGTAGTTTACGCTACTATTTTACATTTGTGTCTTAATCTGTTTATTTTTATGTATATTTGCTTTCTTTGAGTATGAATGCATGTAGGAGTAAGACCTGTGCGCATTTGACACTCATTCAAAATCTCATTTTAAAATTTATGATTAATGAACTGAAAAAGCAGTATAGAGTCTCAGATGGGTCAGAGGAATGAAACATGTATTCAGATCTCATTAATCAACTGAGTTTAAGGCTTCAAAACACTTTTCCCTTGACAAGTTCTGTTTGAAATTTCTAAACAAAGGAGATTAACTTTCCCGTGCAATTGTATAGCACTTTGTATTTTTTTCCAGTCTCTTACATGGAATTTTTATGATTTTCTTTGGATCACTTACGTTTTTTACTTTGTACCCTTCAATGACGTCACTCGGTTTTCGTTACCATTTCACAGAGATAAGAAAATCGGTTAGCCTTGATACACATTTTTTGGAACTAAATTTATATTTAAGTTCCAACTATATATATATATAATAAAACTGCTCCATTAATGTAGTAAAATTGCGTTATTATTGTGATAAGACAGCATTAGTGTAGAAGACTGTGCCATTATTGAAATAAGATAACTTCGTGAGAGCTGCAATGGATTGACATTGGAGGGGACTGCCTAACTTGAAGACTTTGCTGCGTAGTTAGCAAGATGACACTCAAAGAACACACATAAGGGTAAATTCCACAAATAATTTTATTCTTGGATAATTTACATTATCACTGTGGGGTGTACTATGTAACTCACAATTTTCTCCAGCTCACATTTCTTAAAATATGGACTAATTTAGGAAAGAAACTTTGTGTATGCAGTAAAAGCAGCAAAAGTGAAGAGGAGAAGAGGGAGTTGTGATCTAATTAAAGGTTTTTATACGAATTCCATTTCAGATCACATGACACTTTAATGTACATGATTTTGGGTTCAGATTTCATCAGTAAGTGCACATCAGAACTGCATGGAAAAAAATTTACTGCTGTTATTTTTAGAATAAAACAGAAGTTAAAGGGCTATTAATTTATTATTTAAAAGCTAGATTTTATATTTTACATATGCCCCTTCAAGAAGAAAATGGTGGGGTGAGAGAAACAGTTTTTTACAGAATTAATAAGCTGTGATAATTTAGAAGATGGGCACAGGAATGATGAAGCTTGGCAATCAGGTCACATCAGAGTCCAGGCGGTGTTTGGTAGAGTGAAATGCAGCAAAATTGAAGACACCGAAGAATTTAACTTTAAAGATCCATATCTTTATTCAATTAAACAGTAGATAATTTTTCTCTTAGATAAAACTATCCAGATTACATATCCAATAATGATTTAAATTAAATGAGATTGAATTTAGTTCATAAGAATTCATAAGAAAGAAGAATAAACAAAGCAGCAGAAGTTCTAATAGCAGGAAGCAATCCGACTATGGTGACTCTGTATTTATAGTAGCAGTTATATAACATGCCAGAGTGTTCTGGAAAGAACTGATCTAGAGGGAAGATCCTGAAATTGCATAAAGTTAATTAGAGGTTGCCCGTTCACGCAGACCAAAGCAATCGTACTTTTTATATTTTACATATATATATATTCTTTAGGTAATTTGAGATCTTTACTGTACACAGAGACTGATAAAGCTACATGGATTCCTAAAATGCTTAATAGAGAAAAAAAAAACTTAGCAGATGTAGCTGAAGATAACCAGACACAGTTTATTTCTAGACTAATTCTTGCATTACATATTCTTAATCACTCATTTCGAGTGTGGTAAGCACCTCCACAATTTTATATAAATTATCACATCTTTAAACAATGGATAATACACAGAAGGAAATACATATTCTAACAGAGCAAGGGAGAGTAGGAAGTGAGTGCACAGTTTAGCAAAGCAATATTTATAGAGTCAGATTTTTTGTTGAACATTTGGTCTATAATTGGATAAGAGCTATCTGCAATGTTCTTTATACAAGAAGGGATTAAGTGGATTAATTCTGAGATGGCACACTTTAAATTCATGTAGTATACAAAATTAGTAGTTTTAGGAAAGAAAAAGAAATAGCCAAATTAAAATGAGGAAATAAAGGATTATTGCTAAATTAAAATTAGAATTTTAATTTCATATTTTATTTCTTACATATATAAATATTTATTATAGAGTGCAAAGTATGAAATCTGGAAGTTCAATATCCAGAATGATCTAAGATCTGGACCACTAGCCAAAAAACAAATAAATAACCCCCTATAAAATATAGGAATGAAAAATACAACACTCAATAAACAGAAGCACTTGCTTTGCAAATGCAATTTTCCACTGACCTAACTGTGATTTCTGCATGTCACTTTCAAATACCTACATAGCTAATAACAATTCATTGATTGACGTTGTATTGATGTTCACCAGACGCATTGACTGATGTTGTATTGATGTTCATCAATGCATTGATTAACGTTGTACTGATGTTTACCAGGACCACACATTTGGGCCTTGAGTGGTTGTGGGGGTTGGCACTATGCATTTTGTCTCCCAATCCAATCTCTGTGGGTCATAAATTTTGGTGTCTGGTACCTGCCTAAATTCTAAAAATTTTGTTATCTCTAGATTCTGCTGCCCAATGCCTATCCTAAATACTAAATTTTTGCCACCCTATATGGTCCCACCAGCTTCTTTTTCTTTTTTGGAGGGAGGCTAGTATTCTTTTATATGACCCAAAGAATAAGCAAAGCTCCAGTTTTGACAGCTACTAGATTTAACCTAATGATCTCACATCCAGAAATTTCCAGAATCAGGAACGGCCAAAGTCCTGATATTTCTGGATCTCGAACCTTGTTTTGTGTACACACACAAAGTTAGGAAATTGTAAAAAAAAGATTGATTTTTCTTATGCTGTATGATGCAATATTAATTAAATAAGCAAGAGATAATTAAATTAACTAAAAACAATTAAACTCACAAAAGTGACAAACACAGGAAGAATATTTAAAATAAATCAAAATTAAAACAAAATAATAAAACAACAAATAGTAGAAAATTCAGTATTTCTTTGTTGTAGAGGGCCCTGGATTGAATTGCCAATCAAAAGAGGTGCAATAGGGTGTAACTGTATTACACCCTGTTGCACTTCTGTTTTCGCCGTGTGTTCTTATATTATTCATTTTTGATGAGATTTTCAAATTTGCATTGTTTATTTAAAAATATATTCATTGCTTTTTTTAATATGATGTTAACGGTCTTTAATTTACCAACTAATGAGGTAAATGCCATATCATTTTTTCAAGAAAGAGGTTTTTTCCTTGAAAGAGGAGTATGCAAAAATGGCCTCAACATGAAACATTATATTACTGGACAAATCAGTTGAACGTGCAATATTAAAATTTGCAAAAACAGAAAGGGCCTCCATGTTAGAAACTGGTTCGGTGGTTCCAGAATATCATTCAACACTGCTATTAGAATTATGTATTCTTGGACAGAGGAACTGATGTCCACAAAATGATGTAACAAAACAGCTTAATATGGGTGAAAGTGCAGCAATTGAATAGAACAATTACATGCGATAAATAATAAGGGTAAGTCTTCTTAAAAATACTCTTAAGAAATGAAATATTCTTAAATAATATATAAATAATCCAAGAATATAATATATATTTAAATATTCTTAAAAAATGTGAGTATTATTGTTATTGTTATGTATTGTGTTGTTTACTTTTACATTCACGTTTCACGAGCTTGGCGAAATTACAGCTGAGATCTTGGTACATATCTAAAACTGCCAAATATTGTTGGGGGCCGCTATAATAAAGAAGTACCAAAAATTCTTTGCAACTTTTCCAAGTAGCAGCTGACAAATTTTCAACAGTATCATGTTTCTGAATTATATCTGGGTAAATTCATAAAATAGATCAGAAAAATGAACAAAGTAATTAAGAAGATTTGCTATGCAGGTCATAATTTTTATTATATAATGTTAAATAATTTATTTAGGGTCATGTATAAGCAGTTCATATTTTGATTATTAATTCAAAATAATTTAAATATTAATTTCTTATTGGCATTTTAATGACCTAAAATTAATTGTCTCGTTTCATCTTAAATTACTTTAACTTACAAGGGGGCATTCCCTATTCGTCACCACCGATTTTGCTCAAATTTATAGGACACGCAGGGCTTTGCTAGAAATTAAAGTACCTGGACGTGTTCAAACAGGAATTATTCTTCTTTATCCTTTATTGGCTATTTCCCCGTCCTTGGAAAATGTGCCATAAACGTGAATAGTCTTTTCAAAATAAGATTTGTTTTCACCTGAAGGTTGCTACTGGCAGCATACATGAACAATAGATTCTTAGCATGGGTAAAAAAAAGTGTCCCTGACCGTTAGGGACAATGCTAGCTAGGCAGCTCATTTGTTTGCTAGCTCTTGGTCAAGTAACTTAAATTGTGTGAAAATTCTGGAAGATATCAAAATTTTTGTGAAATAAAATTATGAGGAAAATATTGTGGAAAAGTCGAAAATGTCAAACAAAAGTAAAACTATTGATATGCCTGGAATGTCAATGGAAAAAGAACAGGAGCTAGATAACAACATCCACAGCAAAGCATCGATGCAACGATTGAAGATGGAGATGGATTATAGTTTACATCTTTTGACCGAAGAAAATTTAATCTCATCAGAAAGTTCTGAAGTGATAACCAAACAGAAAAAGAATAATATAAAAATTGAGAAAAAGATAGAAAAAGAAAAACAAAAGTCTCCACAAGGGGAGTCAGACCCAGTCATTGAATTACTAGTCTGAGCTCTTACTGCTATGCCAATTGCTGCTTGGAAAACATGCTAACGTAAATGGCTTATACGGTGTGAGACAGCCATGTTAACATTTTTATTTTCTTAACGCTTGGCCATCTAGAGTTCCCACTTCGGGTACTTTCCTTTCTAGCCAAGCCGTGCATGTCCTATAAATTTGAGTGAAATTGGTGATGACGCATAGGGAATGACTCTTTGCTAGTTTATTTTTAAATTATTTCATTTTTCTGATTTATTTCATGAGTTTACTTTGATTATCATTCAAATGTAATTCAGAAATGATGCTCCGTTGAAAATGTTTTGGCTGCTCCTTGAAAAAGACCAAAGAATTTTCAACTATTTATTATTTTATTATTTCATCTTGATTTTGTTTTAATTTTATTGTTTCAATTTTGATTTATTTTAAATATTCTTCCTGTCAGTAAGTTTTCTATTTATATTGATTTAATTATTTTAATTGTTCTAAGTATCTCCATTATATATATATATATGGACGGAGATATTAAATCATATTATTTCATAGATCCATAAACATATATATTATTCCATATGCACAAAATTTTACTGCACTTTCAAGCCTTAAAATTTTAAATGTACAAAAGACAAAACAGCATATTTAATGGAAAACTTCAAAATTAATTCAATTTTTATTAAACTACATAACTATTAAAGTGACAAAATTAGTGTGTAACAAAAAGAGCTGTGGAGACATTACAAAGTAGATCTGCATACAAAAATATGCTCATACAAGTCCATCTGAATCAGTTAACAGCTGTTAGAAGTTACAGGTTGCTGTTAGAAGTATAAATCATTTAACTGGATTGAGAAGCTTGTTTGGTAAATCCAATGCTCAGATTAGAAGTTTAAGAGTCATCAAGGGTTAAAACAAAATTGTTCAGTATTTTGTTAATTTTCATTTCATTGGAAAGAATGTGTTCTATTCAGTAAAATATATCGAGACAGTGAGTGGAATTTTATTTACCTTTACAAACAAAAAGATACAATCTAGGGTAAGTAAGTTATTAGAATTTTAATCATGAATCTAAAGTAATTCCAGATAACCAGAAAATAAAAAGCTTAGCCTTTATTAGAATATATCAACTGTGAGGTATCTTAAAAATGTTAAAAGAAACTCCTATATACTTTGTAAGAGTAAAGACCATGAATTTTGCAAATCTGAAAGTGTCACAAAAAGAAAAAGTACATTAAAACGAGTTAACCAATGTCTTTGCTGTTTCTCAAAATTCCATTTAGGGCAGTTCTGTAAATGTAATATATAAGAACTGTAATAGCTTAGCTCATCACTGCCTGCTACACAAAAATAATAAATTAATTAATAAATCAGCAGCTATACAAGAAGTTGCCAAAGAGAATTCAAATGTAGTAACTCAGTGCAGTTCCTCTAAGTGCGATCAAAGGGTTGTACCTTATTGCAAACTTGTACTACCCTGCTTTTTAGAAACAGAAAATATAAACTATGCTCAGTGCTAATGGATTCTTGGATTAAGAAATCTTTGGAAGATGCCCTTAGATTTAAAACTATTTGAAGGTAAAGATTGTCTTTTATGCTTTTGGGTCCATAAAAGGCATAAATGAAACTTTATAGTTTAATGAAATTAACACTGAAGAATAGAAACAACCCTAAGCAATAATAATGATAAAAGCATTAGCTACTGAAATACAGCATTGCAGTACCCAGTTTAAACATTCAGAATATTATTAAGAAAAAGGATTTAATTTAAATGATGCATACAGAGACTTACACATCAGAAAATATCAGATAATTCTGAGGATAAAATTTTGCAAGATGCAGTGTCAAGAAATTTTTACATCGACACTAATATGCAAATGCTACAGTCATAATAGTATTTTATAGCGCAAAATTTGCTTAGTCATGATGCGCCAAGCATAAAACAACAAAATTCTAAAAACTGCCGTCAAGTCTAAAAGAATGATGCACAGGAGAATCTCAAATATCTTGGTATAATAATTTTTAAAAATTTGTACAAGTATAAAATATATACAATATGTTAAAAAAATGCTTGACTCTGCATTAAAAATATAATTATTATTTAGAGTTTTACAGTTTATTATAAAAGCCAGTATCTTTCAAAAAGTGCAACAGATTAAAATGAGGATTGATTCTAATTAATTGAAAAAAGATGGGCTGAATAAACTAAAATGTTTCAACCTAAGAAGTTTAAGGTTTAGACAATCCACTAAAATATGAACCACAGATAATGTAGCATTACAATTTTCCGAAACTGAAACATTTTCCACTTTTAGCAGGTGCTGACAGGTGATCCAGGAGTGACTAATCCATAAGCACGTCAGAAGGACGTTTTTTCAATTTTTGCTCATGACCCAGTACTTGATTTCAGGCTTCACAAACCAAAGCTTTTTATTTATTTGACACCTTATGCTGCTAGCATTTTTTTAAAAAATGCTGCTTTACAAATTTCATGATGTCTGTATAAGGGGTATTAGGTACCTAAAACTGTATCATCTAAATCTGATGATACAGTCAGGCAATGTCGTATAAGCTCATTGCCTCTTATACCAATGCAGCCAAATATACAATAGCATCAATATAGTACCCTCAGCTCTTAAAAGTTCTAAATGGAGATTGGTCAACAGAGGACTTCCTGAATGACCTCCAAATTCTGATGATTTGAATGCACTCAGTCAGACAAAAGAATATTGCCATTGTTTTCAAATGAATGGAAACAATTGACAAACAGCACTAATTTCTGAAAAAAAATTAAGCAAGCTTTGTGCAATTGGAAGCCCTCAATAATGGTGACACAATCTAACATGACCATTACACTTTGATCCATTGGTAAATGAAAGAGTAAAATAATTGTATATACTTTTATGCTCATAGAAAATTTGTCTGTATATAATTTCATTTGTTTTTCTCTTGTAGGAGGTGGAAAAATATTCAAGAGTTTTATTTTCAGATTTTCCAATAGAGAAATAATGAAACCCTTTATAGTTTTAGGCTTCGAATCATTCAAGTGATACTTTTCAAGACATGAGCAAATTCACAAACGAAAAGGTAAAATATACGATGACCTTGCTTGCACAGAGAAAGATAGAAATCATCCTATAGAAGGATGTAATCAGGATAATGTGGGTGACACACTATAAGGTATTTCTCCCGCCTTCTTCGCATGCCTTCATGGCATAGGTCTGCATGCTCGATGCGTAACTAAGAGGTCCATGGTTCGATTTCCTGTGAAGGCGCTGCTCATTTTTCATTCTCCTGCTTCCAAAAAATCATAATATCTCTACAACATCACTGTAAAATAACAGTTAACAGATAAATGGTCACACCTTAATTTTAAAGATAGTTCAACATATTCTACATACAAGCTTTGCATTGGGGAAGCAATGAGAGCACCTGAACTCACTTGTAAAGCTTGGTGGCGTACAGAGTCAAGCCTTGACAACACAGAAGGCCATGCTGCACTCAAAAGCAATTTACACCCCACAAAAAACTGAAAACTTTAAGCACATTCAGAAGTTTTAATTTTTTTTTCTTTGTCTTCCGGGATCAGGCACCTTTCCAGACAGAGCTCTGATCAGAATGCAGATTTCTTTTACAGGTGCAACTATCTTCCTATGCAACACATATCTGCCCTTGGCAGCTTATATGGCAGTCGACAACGTATAAAGCTCCACTTTTGTTGAGGGAATTCATTTTGAGGCTAAAAACGTGTAACATTCAGCACACGTCCCTGTGGCACACCCTATTCTTGAATGAAATTAGCAGATATCAGAGTGTCCAACTTTACTTTGAAAATTCTATTCCTCAACAAGATTCTGTACAAAAACTGGCAGGTTGCCACGCAAATCTTGAGTATATAATACCTTTAAGTCTTATCATGAGCTTCTTCCATATAAAAAAATGGAAACGGTGGTTTCTTTCCACAAAAGCATTGCAAATAGCTGTCTCCAAAACTAATATGTTATCAATAGCTGATAGACTTCTTTTAGATCATTTCGCTCTAGATTGTACATAAGGCGGCAGTTAAGTATTTCTTCAGGAACTTTCAAAAGGCACCTCATAAGAGCAACTGGGTAATAACTAGTGGAATTCTTCAGGTCCGTACCTTATATAGAGATAACAAAGGCTTTTCTCCAGACTATTGGGAAAAGATGCTCCTTTCACAACCTGTTATAAAGAGGGAGAAGAATCACCATGAACTTATGGCCAAATGCTTAATCATTTGATAGTGAATGTCATCAGAATCCAGACTAGTCATGCATGTCCATGATGACAGAACACTTTTTAACCCAAGCATGGTGAAATCCACATTATTGCTTTTGGAGTTGGAGGTGTCAAAGAAATTTCGGTTCTTTTCAGCTTTACATTTACATGAAATGAATGTCTGGGAGCAGCTTCTGATACTGGGCACTGCAACAAAAGCCTCTCCAGTGTTACTGGCAATTTCTCTTATGTTGCTAATTATTCTACCATCATTTTCTAGAATAGAAAGTGAGTAGTCATTATGCATACCTGCTGGTTCCCTAACTCTCTCTCATATGCATTTGCTTGGTGTAGATAATAGTATTGCAGATACATAAGATACCCACAGATTCCTCCAGCTGCCACACTCTCTGTGCCTAAACTTTGGCCTTTTTGAAGGCCAAGAGATTGGTCATGGTAAGATAATGTCAAAATGTATTCCTTGCTCTTCTCTGTTGTCTGCGAGTATCCTTACATTTGTGGTTCCACCATAGTTTTGGATATTCAGGTAACTGGCAAGATGAATGCTTAGAAAACTTCTTGTATTCTGGTGAAAAAGGTATTGTCACCATTATTTAATAAAATGAAACATTGATTTTCTAAAAGTTGCTTTCCCACATGCATTTATGTCTCTACTAAGCCAAAGAGGATTATGCTCATTAAAATCACCAAGAATGAAACTAGTACAATGACAAATTGTAACCAACATGCTTATATCTACCTGAACAACAACTACCTGCAGGCAAGTTGCACGGCTATAAGACATCTGAAGGATATTCGCAAGCTGCTAACATGCCATTAGCTACCATTAGCAAGATCTGCATTATTCATGCCATCATTTCTCACCCAGCTCCAAAACTTAATTTTCTGATCAAGTTTTAAAAATGTTTCTTGAATAGCAAGATAATGGACATCAATCAGGTTCTGGATAGTACTGAGACTTTGGTAGAAACTGTGACAGCTCCACAATATTAGGGTAGCCATCATGATGCCTGTTCTACAAATGATGCTACTTCATTGGATGAGGAAGAATGTTTTGGGATAACTCCAGTTCTTCTTCAATCTCCATATTATTAGAGTCTAATTCACTGGATAACATGCTCTTAAAGAAGCTTCCACTGATATCTCAAGATTTAGGATGCTTAATTTGCTTCACAATTTTTCCAGATTTAAAGATGTTTTTATTTTTCATTTTCTGCTGAGCTATTGTATCTTTTTTGGTTTCAGACATGGTACTCTTCTGGTTGCTTAGACACACTAGATTTCTTTTTCTGCCTTCCATTTTGTACTTGATCTTCAATATGCAGGATCATGTTCTTTACAGTTACGCAAAGAAGGTGTATTATTACAATTACTGCTCTCATAGCCAACCTGTAAGCACTTTGCACATGTGATAGTGCCATGAGGTTTCAAATGTGCAGATTTCTGGCACTGACAACACCACATTGGATTATGTACATGTGGCCTTACCTAACAACACAACTGGCCAGCTTTGATGACTTTTAACATAGCTGCAGTGCTGAATGCCAAGATACACGCTATGGATCGATTAATTCCCCATCTTGTTTGATTTTGTGTGTGTGTGTATGTCAGACATGTTGAGCTTTCAGTTCATTTACTACTTCATCCTCTCTTACAAAGAAATGGTCAGATTCTGATAACCCCAATAGAAATTTAATGTATTATGTGACGAGATGCATACTTACTCAAATCCAAAAACTGTGACATTAGAGAACTAAATTGTTGTGCATTTATTGTTTCAACCAAAAGATCACTGCTTTGGAGTTTTATGATGTTTTTTGGCTCTCCTATAATACATGTCACCTATTTATTTATTAAGAAGAGCAACATTTTTTGTAGTTCTCCATTTTCACTACTAATGAGTAGAAGTCTGCATTTCTGGTTGATTCATTTGCATTTGTTCTAGGTTTCTTAGGAAGTGATATCCCAGACAATCTTTACTTGAATTTGATATAGAAGCCATTTTTGAAGTAACAGATGATTTGGGCCCCACAGCCCTACCCACCACAGAATCCAGCAAGAGGATGCAGATCCCTGGGCCAGAGCTAACCGGGGTCTATACACAAAGTGAAACCTCACAGTAAGCTTTCCTGAAAGCTAATCTCCAAACCACTGGCATTAAGGACTAACCAGCCAAATAATATTAGCAGAAGCACTAAGTGCATCCTTTTTGGATTGAAGTAGAGATGAAAGCAGTATGCTGGGGACAGTACCTCTCCCTTCAACTACCAGGATCCTCCCTTCCAGCCATACAGGAAATGCATAGGCAGTTTTCCTCTCCACATTAAAAAAGGCTTCTAATTGCATCTCATGGTGAGTCCCATCCTCTGTAACAGAAAATCACCAGGGTGAAAGAAATGGAGAAGTGAAAGCTAAGATGAGGAGCAAGGAAAAGTGGAAAGATCACTGGCACTCCATGATTACAACATCCAATCATACAGAAGGTGATCCACTGAAAGGTCAGCCTGCTATGCTTTAAGTAGGCATACTAGAATTGCCTTCATGCCTAGGGTGGCCCTACCAGAAGCTAGGTTCTCAGTATGCTTCAGCCATTCCGTACATGAAAATCCTTCTCTCACCACAATGAGGCAACACAACAGAACTTGGGAAATGGGACAAATGCTATGGAATTTAGAATCTTTAAGAATGTTAGGATTTCACTTACAGATGGGAATTTCCCAAAACAATCTGAAAATAATTTGAGATTTGTAAATGAACGATCCAACACCTGTTTAGTACGGGAAATCAAGCCAAACAACTGAACTTCTGTTTAGCTAAAAAAAGGTTGAGGATTTAGAAATAATAAATGACTGGCAAACGAATATAAAGACATAATTAAATCAGCAGAGTAAAGGGAATGTTAAAGGATGTACTATGGATGTGAAAGAGTACTTCATGCCACATAGAGCAGCTGCAAGAACCAATAAGGATACTATTGGTTATTGCAGCTGCTTATGTGGCTTTCAGTTGTGTTGTTTGTGTGGTTTTTATTTGCTGTTTCGAAAACGAAACTAATTCTATCTTCAAATGATTGTTTAGAGACAAGTTCAAGTTTAAATCTCAAAGTACAGGATATTATTTTGCTAGCATAGTGCACAATTAAAATATGTAATCATTTTAGTTAAATCACACTATATTATAAACTGGCAATATGACACACTATATAACTTAGGGCAACCACTTTAAATTTCATGAAATTCAAAACTATATTTTATACTGATATACAAAGTATTTTTGATGACTGGAATTGCTGAAGACAATAAGAAATTTTTGAAGTTTTTGTGGTTACCAGATACAGATGGAGATTACAAAGTCATTTAAAGAGGTATAGAAAAAATAAACCTGAACCTGTTGAAATGTTGAACTCTTCATTTTATGTAGATGATAAATATTTTGGGGGAAATACTGACCTTTGTCTTCAAAAGTAGTGATGATTTTAAAAAATACAGGTATGAATTTGTAGGGTTAAAAACAAATTCTGAAAAAATGAGGTCCATCATGGGTGCAAAAAGGACTTCATGAAGGTACTATTATTTCTATTTGTGACTTGAAAGTCTTAGGATTGAACTGGAATTCATTGGATGATACATTTTCTTTGGATACAACAGGGTGTATAGAGTTCCAAGAATTTAAAAAACAAAAAGTGCATACTGCAGCAATAATTTTTAAATCCAGTTGGTTTCATAGCTCCATTCAGTCAAGTTTAAAAGACTTGCTACAGAAAATTTGGAAGCCTGGTATCAGTTAGGATGATGAACTGCTGGATCACCTTAATTCATGTCAAGTACATTTACCAAATATCAGAATATTTATAGAATGTGGGATATTTTCCAGACATCCGAAAGTAAGTAACTGCACCGAGATGGAAGTTTTATCCATATGATCTGGGACATCTCATCACTTTGAAGCATAGTGTAATGAACTCCAAATTTTCAATCGTAAACCTATTACAAGACAAAATTCCCACATTTCAATTATTCAGGACAAATACTCATCTGTCATGCAAAAGATACCAGAAATATACTTAACTAAAGGTTTATATGTCTTCAATATCTATTCTAAAATTAATTTGCTACGAACAAGGCTTCATATCAAGTGAAACCATTTAATAGAAACAAATGCAAATAAGCTTTTATAAAAATAATAATGTACAACTCCTGCAACAACATTTCTGTTTCTACAGTATGATACAATTTCACTGCGATACAATCTAGATTATTTTAATGAAACGTTTATTATCTCGAGAATTCTACTGCAGTACAAAGTCCAAGATCCGAATGTCCAATATCCGGAATGATCTAAAATCCGGACCTCAAAGCCACAAACTCTTTTTTTTTCATGCGGTATGCATGCACATTTGATATTTCCTTCTATAATAAAACATGTGGAGCCCACTCTTAATTTCACTTAGGCACTAAATAAAATACCTCGTTATTGAAAAAATAAATCATTTAAGCATAAATTTGTGAGATTAATAATTTGGCTCCGTAGCTGCTATCTGCTTGGCAGACATCTCAAACCCAAACATTCTACATAGGAACATTGTTACACCTACTAGTATTTTATATCTCTGACATTGATCTGGCGAATCATTATTTATTACATTTTGCTTTCATCAGCGCATGTTTATCAAAGCATGACAACTTGAGTAATGACTCATGCAGGGATGTCTAAAAATTTTTTTAGATATTAGTAAATGAATAACAAAAGTATGGCAAACTTTTATGCTGACATTACACTTGGCGATTGCAGCATTATTTCAGTTCTGACAAGTTTCTAATTTAGTTTAGTTAAAGCAGAACGGCAATACCCATTCTATCGTGCGATTTTAACCCATATTTTACCATTGTCCTATATACAAGACAGTACATATTTGATGGCTGTACAAAAAAAGTAATAAAGTTGTAACTATTTCTTTCACATTGTAATATTGCTAGAAAGCTTCTTGTTATATTGGCTATTTTCTTTTAAATTTTTACATTTAAAGATCTGTTTTTTAAAAACATACAAAAAGGGCTAATTTTGATTTTTTGCACTTTATTTTCTGAACGCATAAAAAAAGGGAGGAAAAGGGTAAAATAAAAAGTATTGATTTATTTTAAATAAAATAGGTATCCATTAATGTGAATGACAAAAAATCCGAAAGAAAATTATAATATAGATCCTTATTTTGCTTTCTTTTTTAGAGCGTCCTATATATAGGACAATGGTAAAATCCGCTAGTATACCACGCTAACTCATAACACCCCTTTGGAGTGAAATGGTTACGTCCGTTTCATCCCCTCTCTGTAAAATGTAGCAATTAAGTATTTTTTGTCCTGCATCCCCTTTTGTAATGAGTTATATTTAGCATCTGAAAGCCGTTTTACACGTTTTCTTTGTATGAAAGAAATTTACTTTTGTGAATGTTCATTTTGTAAGGTTTTATTTTACACATCCAAAATGAGTCAAAGATTTCTAACAGCTGAAGAAGCTTTGCAATATTTTATGACATTAGATGATGAAGATATTGAGCCAGAAATGATAATAATACTACCCGATCCAGATGCAGTCAGTGACAATGAAGAAATAGACGATGACTACACTAATGACTAGACACAGTCAAGCTATTTGTGACAAAAACGAACCAGGAACTATAGAAACAGCAGCAACTGTGGAAATTTTAGTACGAAATGAAGATGATGAAATATGTGTGCCAAAACCTGATTCGAAAGATAGTGTTCCTAAATTCTCACGTGCTTCAGAAATATTTTCTCAAAATTCTAATCAGTCTATAACTGATTTTGTTTTTGGAAAATCTCCTACAGAACTCTTTTGAGTGTATCGCTGAAAAAAATGATAGAGAAAGCTGTTATTGAGAGTAACAGATATGCTGGACAGAAAAATAATCATAATTTTTCATTGACAAAACCAGAATTCAAGCAATTCTTAGGTATGATTTTTTTATAGTGGGTACCACATTTTGCCACGTGAAAAAATGTACTGGGAAAATGTGCCAGATACAGGAACTATACTATTTAGTCGAGCAACGCCACAAAGTAGATATTTTAAAATCAAGCGGTACATTCATTTCAATGACAATAGCACTATTGATTCGGACTGCTATTACAAAGTATGTTCAAATTGAACAATTGGAAACATATTTCCCCTCTATACAAGGTAAAAAGTGGTATTGGCCACTATTCCTAAATGCTTTTGAAACTGTACTATTTGCGTCCTGGAAGTTACCAAAATTATTCAGCACAACCAAAGCTCTTGATCTTCTAGAATATTGACGGGCTATAACAGTCAGTTATCTGGGATTATCAATACGGAGGAACATTCAAGGCAGAAAATCAGGTGCGCAGCAGAGAAATACGGACTTCTTGCAAATGTAAACTGATCACATGATTGTCAAAAACCTTGATGAACGTCAGCGTCATTGTCAATTAAAAAATTGTACTAGCAAACCGACAACTATTTGTAAAAAATGCAATACTGGCTTATGTTTGAGTTGTTTTTTACTATTCCATTCAAAAGAAAGTGCTTGAAAGAAACTAATGCCTTGTAACTTCACTGGTTTTGACCATCGTCCTGTCCTATATATAGGACAGCCTGTAACCATAAAGAAAATAAAAAGTCTCATAAATTTTTCAATTTATTATCTTTTCTTACTTATTTATAAGACAAAATCAGAAATTTCAAACAAAATTTTTAATTTCTTCGATCATTGGTAAAATATGGTTTAATGTGCATGTAAAATGTAAATAAATATTATGAATAAGTAGATATAACACTGTAAGGAATAAAATATTATTGATTTTATTGGGGTCAGAGAAGTGTTATTTTCTCACATTTGTATACGAAGCACTTCACTCGTGTATCCTGGCATTATCGAATTCTACAATGGCTGACGAAGAGGAAACCGAAATTAAAGCAACAACTTCGTCTGTCACCAAGGTAAGCATTAAAGTTCCTCCTTTTTTGGAAGCCAGATCCTAAAATATGGTTTATTCAACTAGAAGAACAATTTAGAAATGCAAAAATAAATGTAGATCAAACAAAATATGATTATAAGTTCCATTGAACCCAATATTTTGTCACAAGTATCTGATATTTTGCTAAATCCACAACAAGATAATTAATATCAGGCAATTAAAAATAGACTAATTTCATTATATCCAGATTCAGAGACTCAAAAAACACAAAAATTACTAAATGAATTAGAACTGGGTGGCAAAAAGCCGTCTAAATTGCTGTGTGAGATGCGTAATCTGGTGGGCGATAAAGTAACACATACTTTCCTAAAAACATTATAGCTAACTAACATTGTAACATAATTACCTAAAACACTGTGACTACCCGTTAAAATGTGTAGCATTATATCTGTTAGTGGTGAAGATTTGTCAAAAGTGGCTACAATGGCCGATAAGACTTGGGAATTAAACCCTGTTACTCCCCAAATAGCTGCTGCTTCATTCATAACGGTAAAAACAGAAGTAATTAAAAGTTTACAAAAGCAGGTTAATGAACTTAGCTTGCAAGTTTCTGCTTTATCCAAGCAACGTCACAGTCATCCCTATTGTTGTAACCGATTCAAATTAAGAGATAGGAGTTACAGTGGTAACAGATCTAGTGACATTTGTTACTATCATAAAAAATTCGGTGATAAGTCATTTAAGGATAAACAACCGTGCAACTACTCATCAAAATCACAGACAAATAGCCTGGAAAACCAGCTCCCCATCTCTCATTGATGACGGAAACACAAGGGGTGCAGCTGAGTCGTCTTTTCATCAGCGACAAAGAATCGGCTACCCAATTTTTAATATATACCGGGGCAGAAATTTCCGTCATTCCTACCTTACCTTCAGATAAAAAAGCCATTTCAAAATTAGAACTCTTTGCTGTAAATGGCACGAAAATCAAAACACATGGCCAAAAATCACTCAAGCTTGATCTTAGACTCAGACGATCGTTCACATGACCTTTTGTAATTGCGGAGGTAAAAAGCGATAATAAGCATGGATTTTCTTGCAAATTTTAACCTTTTGGTAGATTCCAAAAATCGCAAGTTGATTACTGGTACTACATCGTTAACAAGCAATGAAACTCCTTGTTTTCAAAATAATAATAATAATATTCCAATTTTAAATGCTGTAAATGATCCATATAAACATATCATTAATGATTTTCTGGATTTGTTAAAACTGAACATAGTTAATAATAAAGTTAAATATCATAACATTGAACATTATATCAAACCAGAGGTCCACCAGTTTTCGCTAAAGCTAGGAGACTATCAGCTGAGAAACTCAAAGCAGCTGAAAAGGAATTTGATTTGGTTATGATTCACCTGAGATACTTAGCATTAGATGATATATTATTTACATACACAATAAGCCTGTCTTTTATCATTATTTATGTATTTATATTTATTTATCATTATTATTTTAATGGCGTATGGTTAATCAGCATGAATGTTTGGTTGCAGAATTCTAAAGCCTGAATTTTCTTGTTGACTGTTGGTTACAAAAAGATGGAGCTCTTGCAAAGTATGCCATCTGTGTTTTTTTATACTGAGTAATGATAATGCTAAGTTTCATAAATGAAACTTATTGCTTACAAAGTATACCTTACCAAACACAGCTGAATAATTGACAGCTTTTGGTAATCGATGAAAAATATACATATATAGCAAAACCTTGCAAGGATGGATAGGAAACAAAGAAGGAGGAACCTCTATTAAAGATCGACGCTAATTTGATATACACGGCTCCATGTTATTTTCCGGTGACAGTCCTTTGAATTTAGTATAAGCAGAATAATTCTATGAAAACTGCTCCAAATGGGTTTATGCAGGCCATCCAAAAGTAACTGGTTGAGCCCACTACATCTCGCTATGAAGAAATCAGGTGATTGGAGACCTTGCGGAGACTATCAAGCGTTAAACAACGCCACGATTCCTGATACATACCCTTTCCTATTTTTAAAAGATCGCAGTTATATTTTAGCTGGAAAAGAGTTTTCTCATCCACACACCTCAGAGCATACCAACAAATTCTGCTTCATGAAGAAGATATACTGAAAACGGAAAGTCTCACTCCCTTTGGCTTATTTGAGTTCCCATTCATGACATTCGGCCTACGAAATGCAGCCCAAACGTTCTAACATTTCATAAACAGTGTGTTGAATGAACTAGAATTCGTATTTTGCTATTTGGATAACATTCTAATACCCTCTCCTGATAAAGAATCTCATCGACAACATATACAAGCAGTCCTAGAGAGACTAAATGAATATGGCCTCTGTATTAATGCGGCAAAGTGTAAATTCAGTCAAACAAAACTTGCATTCCTGGGATACGAAGTACCAGCTGAAGGACTTAAACCTCATTCAACGAAAGTTGATGCCATAAAAAATTTCCCAGAACCAAATTCATTCACTAGTTTAAGATGATTTTTAGGTATGGTGAATTTTTACCACAGATTCATTCCAAATTGTGCGAAACTGCAACAATTTTTAACAATATTGCTCAGTGGTGTCAAAAAGAAACTGCAGGAAAGAAATAACCTGGATGGCAGAAACAAGAAATGCCTTCCAGATTTTAAAAGATGCACTTATTCATGCTACAATATTAACTCACCCATCCGAAAAGGCTGAAATATCGCTAACAATTTATGCTTGCGATACTGCCATTGGAGCCGTTTTGCATCAGATTGTGAACTATGAAAAACAACCCTTTAAATTTCTTTTCCCGAAATTTGACACCGGCACAACCATATACAATGCAATATACATGGATCACAAACCACTAACATTTGCCTTTCAACAAAATTTGGAAAATGCTTCGCCATGGCAAGCTAGACAACTGTCATACATTGGCCAATTCTCAACCGATATACTATTCATAGAAGGGGATGAAAGTACAGTCACTGATGTTCTCTCTTGCATAGACACCATTTCTGTACCATCTGCAGTAGACTTACAAACTATTGTAGACTGTCAAGAAGATGAAGATTTGGAGACACTGAAAAACAACCCAAACTTAAAAATCCTACAGATCCCTATGCCAGACAGCGACAAGAAAATTTACTGTGATACTTCTACAAATTATAATCGACCATACATCCCTGCAAAGTTTCGGCAGAAAATATTTTCATCAATACATAATTTATCGCATCCTGGAATAAGATCCGTGATAAAATAACACAACGTTTCATATGGCCCAATATAGACTGCCAACTATGGACTACAGCATGTTTATATTGCCAAAGATCTAAAGTTCACAGACATACAGTCATCTTTGGGAGAAGTCAAAATAGCCCCTCACAGATTCCAGCATTTAAACATAGATCTGGTTGGTCTGCTACCTCCTTGTAAGGGATTCAAATATCTTCTAACCATCATCAATCATTATACATGATGGATCAAAGCGGTACCATTAGAAGATCAATCAGCAGAATCTATTGCTAAAGCTTTGATTTATACTTGGTTTTCACACTTTGGAATTCCGAATCACATAACATCTGACCAAGGTATGCAACTTGATAGCCAACTTTTTCAAGCTTTAGGAAAATATCTTGGTTTTCGTACAAACACTACAACTGTGTACCATCCACAGGCAAATGGTCTGATCGAAAAACAACCCCGAACTTTAAAAGCAAGCCTCAAATGTCATCTACTCCAATCAAAATCATGGCTGGAAGCATTGTCTTTTGTTCTTTTAGGCATGAGATCTGCCGTAAAGGAAGGCTTAGGTTGTTCATACGCTGAACTTGTACATGGAACTGCTTTAGCATTACCAGGAGAATTCGTTTCAGCAGTACCTCATATGAAACAGTCTGAATTTTCTCAAAACCTTCAGAAAATAGCAAGAGATATGAAGCCAAGTCCTACCACCACCCATGGAAATAAAACAGTCTTTGTTTCAAACATCTTTCCAACTGTTCTCATGTTTTCCTATACAACATCATTAATAATTCTTTACTACAGCTTGCCTATCTTGGACTGCATCCTGTAAGAGCAAGACAGGATAAGTATTTTGATATTAAAATCAATGGAAAAGTTAAAAGAGTTTCAATAGACAGACTAAAGCCATGTTTTCTAGTGAAAGATTCTGATGTTCCTTTCCAACTCTCCCATTCCAAGAAAGCAGAACTTGGAGAAACACCTGTACTTAAGAACAGTGAAGAAAATCCAGAAACTCAGCATGAAACTAAGACTACTAGAACCGACAGACATGTGAAGTTCCCCAGTCACTTTAAAGACTATATACCATTATCGCAGTCACTGGGAAGGGGGTGTGTACTGTCGCTTCCGTTCCGTCGAGTTTCTAATCTAATTAAGTTTAATTAAAGCAGAATGGCAATACCTTTTCTCCTCTGTGCAAAAAACAAAGGTCGGTATTCTATCGTGCAATTAAATGTGCATGTAAAATGTAAATAAATATTATAAATAAGTATATATAACATTGTAAGGAATAAAATATTGATTCTATTGGAGTCAGAGAAGTGTTATTTTCCTACATTTGTATACGAGACACTTCAGTGATGATTACAGATTTAAATTAAATGTGCTAAGAAATGTTGATGAGGAAAATTTTTAAAAAATTTCTTTTTGTACGCCAAAAATAGATTTTGTTAATCAAACTCATAGGCCAAAAGATTGCATTTAGTGCTATTTGAGTGAAGAATTAACTAATATGTTATTCACATAACCCCAAAACTGGCATCAAGGCTCTTATGGTCTCTTATGGTCTACCAAGTGGCCAAATCTAGGGAAGACAAAATTTTGGGGATTTGGAGAAGCATCAAGCGGCAAAATTAAGGGTGACAGAATTTTGATAATTTACAGAAAGCGCTGGGATTCAAACTTTAGGGACGGCAAAAATTTAGAACTTGGAGACACTTTGTAGCAGAATTTAGGACCCACAGAGGCGGTAAATAGTGCTGGTCGTAGATAAGCCTTAACTATATGTGGGAGTTCATTAATTTAGGACTCAGATTAGCCTTAAGTATGTGCAAGAAATAGATATAATAAATAACTAAACTAATACAATTCAGGCTTAATTCAGTACGCAATAGAAGCAAGACAAAATTTAGCGGAACAACTTGCTTTTCGTCACCAATCTTATGATACATAGCCAATAATGTATAGCGGATGCTATTAAGCTAGGCTAAAATTATCTTCATTGATTATGAGGAATTTCAGTTAATGCAGCAGACTGCAAACCAAAGGTGAATGAATTTTGTACAGAAATGTGAAGAAGCGCTAATAAATGAAGATGATATAACAGAATTTTTTCACTGCGATGACAATGCCCCAATCATCAATCAACGGGCAGCGAAATCTTAGTTATGGTTCTAGATCCAGAAAACGCCGCTAACAATACTAAAGAAAGTGATAGAGAGGTTATTTAAAATGAAGAAATTTCCATTGACAAGTTAGTCGGAATTCTCGACGCAGCAATTACAGAACTTGAACAGTGGAACTTAATAACTGAACAAGAAATTGTCTATTTATAGAATTGAAGAGAAAGTATTGGCACAAAAAACGAAGCAACTTAAACAACTTACATTGAAAGAAATGTTTAGCAAAGTACACAAATAAATGTTAAGCTTTTTCTTTGTTAATTTAGATACCCTTTAGATCATAAATGCTCTTTATTTCATAAATCACGATTTCCTGTTTTTAATTGTAAAATTTCTGCATGCCATCTTACCAGATTTAAATTTATGATCTAATATCCAGAAAAATCCCAAATCCGGAATCGTCGAAGTCCCGACAAGTCCGGATCTCGGACTTTGTATTGTATTAAAGAAAATAAATTTTTTAAGTCCTTTACAGGAGCTATTACACAGAATAATAATAAAAATAATAATGAAGAATTACACAGTATGGAATAGAAAAAAGTATTAAAATTATTCATTAAAATCAATCCAAATCATAACTTCAAAAGAATTTTAAGAATCAAGAAAAATATGAAATATAATTCAAAACAATGCACAGAACAAAACAGAAAGAAACACAATACAAAAATCAACAAAAAATGTAAATATACTTCCGAGAATTCCTACCTTATATTAAAATTATTTATTAAAAGCAGAAGTCTTTAGATTTATGAAAAAAATCATCCTGATATAGTGTAAAAAACATCTCCTTCCACTTTAGAGAATCTAAAACAAATAACACAAAAATACATAAAAGAAACTGTATACATGCAAAATAACTGGCATGCAAAGTAATTTTTAATTTTAAAAAATTTATACATATGTAATAAAACTCCGCAAAAAAATAAAATAAATATTTAGGAAAAAAATTATTTTTAGAATTCACAAAAATAAGTTATTGGCTGGCTTGTATTAAACTAAAATTTTTACTTAAGTTTTTAAACAACATATATGTACTGCTGGTGGTAAGGGAAACTGATAACATATATTTTTATGAAATTCTTAGTAAATAAATATTAAATTTACTTTTCAGTAACAAAATCCATAACATTATATTTTGATTAACACATTCAAGTTTTCAAACATGGAACTTATCCTTGCTCACATTTAGTATTGCAATGTATGAGAATAAATATAAGTACAGTAACCTGATTATTATTGACTGTGCACACGTAGTATAATTACAATATTAGATACTGAATATTAAATCTGTGTCCTTAAAATTATGTTAACATACCCAGTTCTCTTGGAGCTTTTGCAGATGGCATGCCCAGTACGCCAGCTGAAATTCATTTCCAAATGGAAGTAATTTCCGAATGAAAAGATACATTATTTGTGAAAGTTCTGATGCAACTCAGTTATGTTAACATAATTTTAAAAATCAACATTTTAAAATCTGAATTTACCTTTTAATATATAATTTTCAAAAACAGTAGCTGTGAAACCAGTTTTAATAGTCACATTATGTTTTTTATGGCTCATTAACTTAAATAAGGGAGCATAATAATTATTTTAAATGAGGGAGGGCATAATAATTATTTTATTCAGAAAATTATACTATCACATGGAAATGACAGTAGAAAAATTTAATAAGCAACCTAACTTTTTATTGAATTGTTTATCAAAAATACAGTCCCCCCCCCCGCCAATTAGTATTATGTATTTCAACTAACCAGGAATTGAAAAAGTGATGTTATACAACATGGTAATGTCTACTCATTTATAACTGTAATAAATTAGTGCAGAACAAAATACATACAAATAAAATACAAAATAAAGAAGTTGCATTCAAGTAAGGTTTATTCTCTATTTTTTAAATATCAGTTCACTAATTATATTTTAAAGGTTTGCAATAATTTAGATTCTGCTCCTTAATTTTCTTTCTTTCTTTTCTTTTTCCTTTATTTATGCTCGATTATGAATATTATCTTGGTGAAATAATATTCATCTGTTGAACTACATTTTCCTGAACATTTAATCAAACTCTATATTTTAATTAATGATTTAAATTTGAATTCCTTCTATCCAAGTATTTTTACTCAGTTTATCTTGGGAATTTATTTTCCTCCCTTAGAATAATATTCATGGATACCATGTTTAGAGACATGAAGATTATATAAAATCACAGTTTATACTATATACTGTGTTACGTAACACAAACACGGTAAAGTTTTAATGATAAATTACACATAATAAGAGAATATCAACTGAAAACTAATAAAGTAATATCTTGCGCTACATTGTATATTTACAATATTCTTCCTTTTTCTCTCATAATTCCATACAAGATTTTGCATTTCACCTAATCCTCAGGACACAGAACAATCAAAATCCTACTTTCCAAACAATGCATATGCAATTAAGAAAACAAGTTGGATAATGAATGCTTATTTACACTTTTCACCTGAAATTGACCACAAAAATAGGCAGCGCATCCCCATATCCCAATGTTTCAGAAGTTCCTCTTCAGCTTCCATTTTATAAATAAAAAGACTCCTCATTTTTTTTAATTTTCATTCAAAATTCCATGGAGCTGGTAAATCACATAATAGTGAATCCATAAATATTCAATATGCAGATAATGGGGACAAATAACATATGCAGAATAAAATAGCCCAGTTCAGGAGCACAAGGTAAAAAAAGAGTTCAAATGTTTTTTACCTTTTCTAAAAGTACTCTTTTCTAAGAGTTCAAACGTATCTTATGTCAAAAAAGAAGAGTAATATTTTCTGACCATGATCACCCGTCAGTATAATTCCAGCTGTTAAGCAGAATATGACAAGGAAGCAATTTTAACAAAGGATGTACAGGTATGGAAACAAAGAAAAGTCTAGCATTTTTGGACCATGATCTACTGTCAGTATAATTCTAGCTGTCAAGCAGAATGCAACAATGAATTTCGCCCGAATCTGAGATTAGCTGAGAAAAAAATAACAAGTACAATTTTCGTTTCCCGTCTTCTGTTACATCATTCCAAATTGTCTGCAGGTGCTCTTTTCACTAATGTCGGAACAAAAAATTTGCCTGCTATCATAAATTTTCTGTAATTCCGGAGAATAGGCCTTTGACACATGAGTAGGGGTTTTTCTTTCCTTAAAAGTCTCGATCTCCACTCAAGGATATGTTTCCCAAGGAAACAAAAGCATCAGAAGCGAGAATTGATTTTTAATATAATTTTATTACTAAAAGTTAAGCTCTTGAAATCAAATTTCTGCTGAAATTGCTCTTCAATTACATAAAGAAGTACTAGAGCCTTCTTATTTAGGGCTCCATTGCACTCCGGCTAGAATTATGATTTATCCCAAAAGTTAAGAAGTACCGAAGCTGGGCTCCGACACAGTTTAACTTCTGATTATGAGAGTGTTTTAACCCTGTCCTTACATGAAGGGGGGAAAAAGTGACTGAGTCAGTTAACTTTTCCGTAGCATAAACAGATTATACTGTCTATCGCCATATTGGTGGCTGTTCATCACTGCATACCAACAATCAGCACATCCTTCACCAAATGTATTTCTAACTCTTCACATTGATGCATCTGACTACGCTACTAATGAATCTCTAAACCAAGCTACCAACCAGATTCGATATCTAGTTTTTTTTTTTTTTTTTTTTTTTTTTTTTAAAAAGCTCACAAACACCGAGACAAAAAACAGTGCATATGATAGGGAATTATTAGCAATCCATGCATCCATTCAGAAATTTAGATATATGCTAGAGAGACAAAAATTTACAGTGTTTGTCAGTTAGAAACTACTAACAGTTGCTTTTAAATAAAAGCCTAAAAATGCTCTCCACGTCAAAATCATCAAATAAACTATTTTGTAATTCATAATTGATATCCTATAAATAAACGGAACTGATAATATTATTGACAATGCATTATTTTGCATTCACGAAATTAAAATTATTGGTCCCACTGATTATGAAGAAATTTCCAAGCTACAAACAACAGACGATGAATTAAAAGAAATATTACATACTAACAATTCTTTAGAAATAAAAAAAGTTAAGCTTCCAAATTCAGAAACAGAATTACATTGTAATATATCTGCTGGTATAGTAAGATCTTATATCTCTAAGGCATTTCCAAAATTGTGTTTTAACTGTGTACATAACTTAGCTTATCCACATTCACATGGCATCAAAATTAGTTCATAACCAATATGTGTAGCTAACGACAAAGATATAACAAACTGGGCAAGACAGTGTATTCCATGTCAAGAACTAAACTATTCAAACACACTTCAATGTCTTCCCAATCATTTAGTGAAATTTCTATGGAACTTCAACATACTCATTTAGATTTCATTGGCCCACTCATACCTTCAACTGGATTCACATATTGTCAAGCAGCTATTAACTAGTTCACTAGATCGACAGAATTTGCCTCTGACATTCAAGCTAAAAAAGAAATAACTTCTTTTAGAAAAAGCTCAGGCTTTTCACGAGAACTGGATCGCTCACTCTGGTATTTTAGTTGCAATTACAACCATCAAGAATTTTGAGTCTTATTTAAGGCTCTAACAAAATTCCTAGGTGTACAATGAATATGTAAAATTGCTTATCAAAGTGATGGCTTAATTGAGGAATTTTCCTACCCTTTAAAATCTGCATTAATGCATCTTGAAACTCAAAAACTGACAGGAATTTTATGAATTATGCTATTTAGGCTGAGGAGAGCTCTCAAAGAAAGCATCAGTTGCACTTTCCCTGAACTTGTATATGGAACTACAATTAAATATCCAGGTGGGTTTCTTTGACACATCGAATCCTGAAACTGATCCTGTTGAATAAACTGAACAGCTTAAAGCAAAACTAGCTGGATCACTTGCAACAAAAGCAGTGTTAGTTTTAAAGATTTAAAAATGTATTCACATGTATTTGTGCAACATTATGCAGATAATGGATACTACAACCTTACGACAATACTTTTAAAGTGCTCGACAATACTTTTAACGTGGTGCCAAAATTTTCAAATTATCCATTCACAGAAAAATAGTTTGTCTCAACTGACTGCATGAAACCAGCATTTATATCTAATATGGACATGGATACTTATTCTCCTGTAGTTTGATGTGCATTTATTTCGGCAGATCTACACATATCAAGAGCTTTTTCTAATGTTAATTCTGATTCTTGTTACAATCTTGCTCTCACTACATCATTTTTAATACCACAAATAATTTTATCCTTTATTAGACTATCTGTTAACTGTAACTCATTAACTTCGTAAACTCGCATGTTTTAGCTTTATTTCAAAGGTCAATTACATACTCATCTATAGTTTCTGATGTGGTTTGATTTCTAATAAAGAATAAATGTCTTTCATATGTAATATTTTTTTTAGGAATACAATATTCCATAAATTTTATCTTAATTCATCTAATTTCTTAAACTTCTTCTATAAGAAATGTATTTTATATTTAAAAACCGTGAATTCCTATTACATGAAGAAAAGTATTAACTCTTACCTTCTCTTCTTTATTATGCAATCCATGGGCAACTTCACATATTTTGAACGACTGCAGCCATCTTTGCCGATTTAAAGAAAGATTTCCACCAAATTTCATTAGCTCTGGTGGTTTTAAACTTTCTATTTTGAAAGCATAATACTCCTGACACCATATAACATAATGAGGGTGCACTTTTAGTTTTTAGAAACTATTCATTTATAATCATAGAATATTGCATGTTACAGAGAACTTCAATACCAGCAAAATTCTATTTTTATACATCTATCAAAAGTGTGGCACATTTGTACATTTAATATTTAGTAACTTGTATTGACAAGTTACTAAATATTAAATGTACAAATTATTAAACATTAACTGTTACAATGGCCAGTGTCAAGGGATTTCAGCAATCTGCCCTGTGTCTGTCACCAAAGCCCCTCGAATTCAGGGAGGCTAATGGACCAATGATCTGGTTGTCCGTCTCATAAATCACAGGACACAACATATAACCAAAAAATTATAGCACTAATCAATCTGTAAGCGGCTTTAGACAAAATAAGAACTTGGAATGTTACTAAACTCTTGATTAGAGACTATTGCTGCTAGCAAAATTCTTACATAATGAGGACAGGAACTTACAATAATCATTTCGATGCCTTGAATATTGTTATGCATCAAAACAGAACTTCTCATAGATTTATATTAAATATATTTTTATTCTATATGCAGTAAGCAATAATAACCTTAACAAATGCAACCAACACCAGTTACCACAAGGAGTCGTGCTATAAGTGCAGCATACTGCCATCATCCAAATATCAAAATCACGCCAAATGTGATCATACTGAAGGGCAGGATCTTAAAACTGTTCAGTTCAAAAGTAACAGACACATGAACTCCATCTAATGGTTTTCAAAAAATGGGTTAAAAGCTTAAAATGTACAAATGCATCCCCCATCCCTTAAGCTTCTCCTCCAGTGATGATTGGTTGGGAAGCCCAGCTACGAGAGACATTCATGGGAATGTATTTATATGGGATGCCTTTCCAGAAAAGGTTAAAATTTAAATGCCTTACATATTTGAAAAGTAAATTAAATTTTTTTTCTAACGCTTAAAATTCACAGAGCAGTTAACAAAAGTAAAATTCTTATCAATGAGCAAATAGATTTGTGAAAATCTCCTTTTATTACTTTTCTTTACACCTTTCCATGAATTTTCACTGAAGAGGCAAAAACCCAATCGGTCATTGTAAACTTCTTCTTGACCTAGTGCCTTTGTCTGAGATATAACTTGACCACTGTTTACCTGTTCTAAGAATTGAAATGAAAGAAAAACAATGCTATGCCTGCAAACATTTATGAAAAAAGTGTCTGAAAGTTTTGCCTACAAATAATCGAAATCAATAAACAAAATTGTGCCCCTAAGCAAGCTGCAATCATGGCAAATGCTGTGTTTGCTATGCCTTATTTATTAGCCAGATAATATATCAATCTAAACTGCATTTTTCCAAATTAAGCAATTTCATGCAATACTCCACCTTTTAACCACTCACTAAATAAGATTTCAATACAAATAAAAACTTTTTGATGCTCTCCCATGCTTCTGCTGAATACATTTGCATGCTTTCTGAAAACACATTACGGCTCATTTCTTTTTATCAACTGTTGTAGTCTCAAGATCAGTGGTGGCTCGTAATAAGCACTGTGGAACTGCAGCACCCCCTGTTTCCACTTATTACTATTTTTAATATTTAATATAATGAGCCCTTTTTTTTAATTCTTTCTTTATACTTCTACAATATATAATACTTAAACTTAATGTCAGTAGCCATCATCCAGTTTATGAAAAAGTTACGAAAGTTTTTGTATGGAACTGCGCTTCACAGTTGGTGTTTGGCTGTTCTGCGCATGCGCGCACAGAAAGCAGCACTGGAGCCAGGGAAATAAAAGAGCACTGTTGCTCTTGCAGTGCCGAAATTCTGGAAACGTGATTATTTCTTACTCCACGCATGTGGTATTTGGCTGTTCTGCGCATGCACTCTTAAGAAGCAGCATACGCGGCTGAGAGGGAGAAGAGTACTGTTGCTTTTGCAGTGCCGAATCTGGAGTGTCGTTTGGAGCTGGTTCTTTTTTTTCACTCCGCGTAAGCTGTGTTTAAAAATCATACACCATATTCTTGGTTAGATTATTTTTCAGCTATTCTATTTGATTCATTTTTTTCGGTTCTTTTATTTTATAGACAGGAAACTTTAACCATGTTCTTGCATCCTCTAATAATAAATTTGAACTTCAAGACTTTCGTTTTCACAGCTGTCTCTCCATGAGAAAATTACAATTACAAAGAAGTCGTTCAGCACCTGATATTCTAATATGTCAGCTAGGCATAAGCAACAAGAAATATATTCATAGTTTCAATTCTAAATGGTCAAATTCTAAATGCTTCGCTAGTTTTAGGAAACAACATCCTGCAGAATAAATACTACTGACCACTGAAGCATATCCGATGATTTACAAAGAAAAGCTTGAAACTGAACTAAAAGTATTCTATTGTAGGTCTGATATTCATGAATACTGCAAATTAATTGAGCTACTAAAATTTATCTTGGAAAATAATCTAGATGATGTTTTCAGTGAAATTACAAAACTGATAAAAATTCTCTTGAAAGTTCCCATGACTACATCAGAGACAGAACGCTGCTTTTTAACATTGAAAAGAATAAAAACTTTTCTAAGAAGCACTATGAATTCGGAAAAACTAAATGCGTTTGCAATGCTTTCAATATAGAAAAATTTCCTCAGCTGTCATCCAGAGATCAAGGAGAAAATTATTGATCTCTTCGCGCAAATTAAAACAAGAAGAATGGATTTCATTTTTAAATGAATAGGTAAAGATTGAACTGTAACAATTTAGGTTAAAGTAATTAACAAATGTTTAATTTTTCTTTTGTAAAATTTCATGGAAGTTTCAAAATAAATTTTCTTTTTATACATGTTTGTTTCCCTTTACACAGGTTTAAAACATACGTTAAAATTTTTTGGAACAGCATCCCCACTAATTTTAGCTACGAGCCGCCACTGCTCAAGATGTAAACTTTCAAAATATAGGGTTCAGATTGATGGTAACCCATGATGATGTATGAATCAGAATATGGATTCTAAAAACTGGTTTATACAGTAATAATTTATGCAGAATCTGTGGCTATGTTTGTCTGCAAGTTTCATCCTTTTAATACACAATTACAGTAGCACTAGTTTCATCTGAAATCTTATTCAGTGACTGGCTCTAGACTGGCTATCTGCATTACAACATCCTGTAAGATTACATAAATGGATTTGCAATGATGCAATTTAGATTGACACATTATAAATAGTTACTATTTTTAGGACAGAAAGAAATACCTAAATTACATTAAAGAATATGAGGGGAAAGTAACAATTAAAATTAGAAGTTTTCTTTACATATCTTATATAGGAGATCTGTTAGCCATGTTTTAAAATATTACTCACTAAATATATTTCAAAAACTACTAAATATAAGATTTTTTTTCTTAATTTCCGCAGCTTATTATTAATTATTATTTCCTACTTACGTTTGTAATTAATTCATAATTTAAATGTATAACCCTGTTAATAAACCAATACACAGAAACTGTATTTCAGCACTTTTTAACACCCCTCAATGTCTTGAATACGTGAAATCTATTTAGGAATATCAAAAATCAGCATCATTGGTAGTCATATTGTCTAAAATGACCATATCCATAGAAGGCCAAAATTGTTTGGCCTCTCTGCAATTGTCGCACAGAGTTTAGTAAATTAACATGCCTACTATATGAATCAATTTTCTGCAAAAAAATTATATATCATGGATAATTTTTACTGCCATTATGAGGGCAGAATCAAGGAATATTAAGAAAAGCTCAAACTTTATTTATTAAACCATACACTTGTATTACTCACAGAGTTACCACCTATAAAATTAATAACTGATTGTAAAATATATTTATTATGCTCGAAGAAAGAAAGACATTTTAGAATTTTTACAATTTAAGAAGAATAGTGGAAATGAGAAAAAAGAAAAACAATTCATCCTAATTTCTTTAAATTTCAATTAGTAAAAATTATTAATGAGACTTTGAAACTGTTTGAATTGAATGCCTTCAGTCTAAAATGAAAAATTTTTTAAGCATTTTATACATTCTATATCAAAACTGCATACTATTAAAAAGTATGGTTTTTGTTCATTTTACATAGCGAAACTAAAACAGCTATTTTCATTAAGGTGTTTCCGTGATATAAGTGCTTAAAATCGATCAGAAAAAATTTTAAAATAAAATTAAAATCACAAATATGAAATATGAGAAATATCTATTAGCAATTAAATATACCACAATTTCACAATTTCTGACCACCTGGCAATCAGATCTGTAGCAAAAATTTAAAACTAGACATAATTAAGCATAGACAGATATCAGTTTCACAGAAAAACTCTATACATTTTCATTGGAAACAGACATAGTGTTTCTCTTCTTCAGCTGTCAAAAACAAGTGTAATCTCGAATCATAAATGCCTCTCATCAGAACAAATTATCTTAACAAAAAAATACTTAAAAAAAAAAAAAAAAAGG
>KK116042.1:3579-48284 GCA_000611955.2 Stegodyphus mimosarum
GCGGGCTACTTATTTAGAGCGCTTCCGTGCCTCAAAGACACTATGCATTTACAACCATCCATGACTTCTCCTGTATTCGAACTCAAGGCCGTCGATATAGCAGTGAGAGACAAAAATCTCTATCCCGTTTGGGCGGAGCGAATATCGTAGAGAACTTTATTTTGTTTCTCAGCTTAGGTCTAAGCAATCATGAATTTTCCCCTGCCGCAAATCTGCTTATAACACAGCCTGTAGTGTAGTGCCGGAAAGATTTACTATAGTCTCTACTTTAAAACTGTCACTTTAAGGCCTCGCCATGCCCCATCTGAGATCATAACTCGTGTATCTCAAGTTAGTTTTCATTCGCATGCTTTTCATGATGCAAAAGGTGCTAAATGGCAACGAAATGGAAGAAAAAAAATAACCATTTCGCCTTTTTTCCGCAGCTGTTGTTCCCATGATTGTGATTCAAATCGGATGAAGGAAAATAGCCTTGAGGTTCCTGTTTTAAACTAACCGAGAAAGTAAAAACTAGCTATTATAACTATAAACTAACTTTTATTTTAAATTAACTTTTATTTTAAACTAACTATTATTACCTAATATTATAAGACCGAGTAACTTCATTGCGGATTCTTCATTTTACAACAAATTCTTGCTCATTTCCGGATGTAAGATATAGAGACAAATAGGTACCCTGAAGAGAAAAATATTTAAAAAAAATAATATGCCTTTCACGAAATCGAACACGGGATATTCGGTATTAGATCGGTATAGTAAGTAAACTTTAATCAACATTTTCACATGGGAAAATTATCTGAAGAACTTAGAATCTCATATAATTTGTAATAACTGCACGTCCTGATTTGGCGACTTATTGCTCCAGCACAGTTCTTAAATTATTAATAAAATTTCATTTTATACATATAAAATACGTATGCCTTTTTTAGGAAACTGCTGCTTAAAATATTGAACAAACACATAATCGTGAGTCTGCATGTGCTAAAATCATAAGCACTTTACAAATGCGGTTGATTATTTTAAGGGAATTAATACATATTTATGTGTTGTTGTGACTTACCTCCCTCTTTTGATAGCGAGATCAGAACAAGCCCACAAAATTCATCGTGGCAAGGAGAGCAAGACTGCGCCCGTCATTGGCAAAGTCTTTAGCACCATACAGGTGATACTACGATTTCGCTTACTTCCGCCCCCCAAGTTTGGGGGAGAGCTTCCTGAGAGGGTTGGTCTGAGGGTCGTCTACCCCACGTCCCATACTACAACCTCTTGAGAGGGCTTTCGTCTCAGTGCATGTTTAGTATGCCGGACACTATACATTTACAAACATCCAGGCCTTCTCCGAGATTCGAAGTTGGGGCCTTCGGTATCGGAGGGGGCTTTTCTAACCACGATACCGTCTGGACAGCTTTCATATTTATAGTTGCTTTTATTATTATATAAGGATTCAAGGAACAAGAGAGCGGCTAGGTCAACTAATAAACTTTTGATTGCAAAACAAATCAATTTTTAGGATTTTGCTTGTGTAGATGCTTGAACCAGTATCCTTCAGACCCTACTAGACTCATAAATAAGTTATTGTTGTAGTCTGAAATAAAATGACAAAAATCTTTCGAAGGTTAAACTAACCTTTTTATTAACACTTGGAATTTACATTAGGCACTGCTTTACACAGCAAAATCTTGTCTCTTTAGGGTAACATGAAATAAATAACATAGACTCAAATTGAAATACAAGTAACATAATTGGAGGCAACGCAAAGTGATTTACTTAACCTGGTTCAACTGCACCTACTTAACGTCGGCTAACAGAATGGCTAAAGTCTGAATAAAACGTGACAGAGCTGGCAATAGAACGTAGAATGCGAACGAGGTTGCCAAAAGCTCTAACTCTAAAGCATTGAAACCCTCGGGTTAAATACCCTTCAACTAATTTACATTCTGGTGAGGACTACAAAAAGAAAAGATTATAGTAAAGCTTCAAATCTTAATACATTGTTAATATGAAGTCAATTCTAGAGCTTGTTAAGGCTATTTTCTAAGAGTATCTCTCAACAAGGTAACAGTTAAGAGGTTATTATCTACAAGGTAAAAACCTGTAATTCAGGTAGAATTTTTTAGTTACTTATAAGTTAGAAAAAGTCTCCTTTTTTAAACTTATCCATTTTGCGTATTATTCGGATAAAAATGATTCAAGCAAAGTAGATTAATTAATTGTTAATTTACCGAAGTAATTAAATTATTGGCATAATTAAGTTAGAATAGTATAATGTACAAGTAAACCATTCGAGGTTTTTAAACACTACCCTCGCTAAATTACAATTGAGAAATTCTGATTGAAATTACGCAACCTGAATTTGATATTCTGCTTATCTTTGCAACTTGAATCCCGGATTTGGGTCATGCACACACAACAAGCATTACGAGAATATCCATTGCAAAAGTTATCAGGAGGCTCAGACGTTGCAAATTAGACATGTCCAGACATCACGATCCGTTGTGTAACCAGTCAATCCTCATATTAAGGTGTTCTGAGAATTCTAATTCCGTAAAGCTCACAGAACACAGCTATCTCAAATTAAATTAACTTATGCATTAGTTCAAGTCAATATTACTAATTTCTTTCAGTTAGATCAAGATTGCGATGAAGAAAGAGGACAGATGTCTTTATACCCTAAATATGGAAAAATAAATTTTCTCTTTTGTTAACTGTAAGAAAAAAAATTGAAAAATCTCTTCCTAACTGGTTTACTTTTAATACGATTTTCTGCTGAGAACTGACTCTGTTTACATGGTTCCGTTTTAAATTCTGTTTCATGAGTTGAAAACTCCATTATTTCGAAATCTAAGTTCTGTTACAAAAGTATTGAATTTTCTATTATAAAAACCGAAAATACAAGAAATAGTTACAAGCGAAAATACAGGAAATAATTACAAAAGAAAGCTTTCAATAACGAAATGGTAAAAAAATCATTGATATATATTTCATCCCTGGAAGACATACTAAAACGTAGTCGTTATTAATCAAAAAAGTATTATTTAGTTGGGAAAAAAGTATAACGTCGTCATTCTTTTAGAAATTAATAAATGCTTAAATTCTCAAAATAGTTTGTCGCTTTACAACATATGAAGTTCAGATTTTAATTAAGAAATAGATTTTTTAACGAGATTCCCAGCTTTTTTGATTAAAAAGGCTAAATTAATTTGTTCCATTAAAGTCCTACATGAAAAAGAAGAAACTGGCAGTTGTTACTCTGGAGCTCACCTAAATGTTTACGAACGCTATTTTACTTCTGCAGTCATATTCTTTCCTAATTAACATACTTAAATTTATTGGCTGTTGGGGAACATTTTCTCCAATTCCTTGATTTCATCCTAGCTCAGGAATTCCTTAAATAGTTTTTAAATGTGCCATAAAATGTAATGGAAATTTAGCTCTTGTCTTGAATAAAAACATTGTAAGAGAACGTTAGCGACACTGAAACAGAAAAAATGTTTATTTAATTCTGATGACAACACTAGTGTGTGAGAATCTTAGTAAATCAACTGCGCTGAGTCTATCTCCTCTTCTTCTAACACATAAAAATCGTCATTTTTAGAAAATAAAGTTCACTTATACATTTCAGCGGAAAAATAGTGTCGATGTATATGATTGGTAAAGAAGAAAAAGTGCATTCCTCTGCACAAACTACGTATGACAATACTGTGATCCACACGTATGATGTATTATTGCTCACAGTCTGATACATTGTTGCAGATGCTACTATCTTATTTTGGCAAAATATTAATAATTGTAATGGATTCATTAAAATTTTTAAAAAATGAATCGCACATTAGTACTAAATCTTAAACATGCGCAGTTATTGATATGTTTTTCTACCTATGAGTAATGAAACGAATTGACATTTTAATATTTTTAACTAAACCTTTAGAAAAGATTTCGCCTTTTCTGATATAAGATGGTAGTAATACGATAGCTTTCAAATTGCATTTTCCTCTTCTGTTAGTTTGATAACTAATAAACTATTTATTGGTATTGCTACTAATCTATTAGGTTATAGATCAGAACAAATTTTCCCCTTTCTCTAAAAGATTTAACAAGAAATAACCGGGTTCTATACCCGAAGCCTATATAAGCTTCTAGAATATTCTAGGAGCACTTCGCAAGGGAGTCTAATGCTTTTGACATGTCTTTTCTAAATTCGCACATTTAAAAAACAATAAACTTTAATCACATTTTTGTTTTATAATACATTAACCAACATGTTACTATTTCTTGATCCTTCTAATACGCAGAGATGAATAAACTATTAAGTAAAAGAACACATGCTGAGAGCATAAAGGAAAGAGCGCATCACCAAAGGGCGCTTAGCAACTTGAATAAAGGCACCACTTCAAAAATTTCCCAGTGTCAGTATTATTATAGAAAGTATAGTGTATCTAAACTCAGAGCATGAAGGAATGAGAAAATTCAGGCGTAAATGTGGGGCGCCGAATTCTTTGAAGTGCTTAGGACCTCTGAAAGTTTTAATCCAACCCTACTAATATAAGCCTTGAAAGAGAATGTCTTGTTTATGGAGTAGTTAATACCCTAAAACTCAAGTCTTGAGGTGAATGACTGCAAATGATAATAAAAGTTTATCCAGATAAATAATAATAACACTTAATAGTGATATATACTTTAGTAACTAAAATTCAATATGAGAACAGTTTAGTGAAGTTCCGTTATTTCCAATATTTTTTTACAAATCTTTACAAAATCTGTCTCATTTGTATAAAACGGTTTGACGGTCGCATTTTCAGGTTGGCACAAAATATTTGTGTAAATAATTTATATTAATGATCGAAATAAATACATATGCTTAAGAAGTATGAAGGGTTACTATAAAGGATTCATTCTTTTTCAAAAGGCTATATATTCGAAAGTATTACGCGTACAAATATGAGTGATATATGAAAATAACCGCAAGCTCACGACGTTTTCTGCACACTTTTGAAATTTTCCGTGTGCAACCCTGAGTCACATGACAACGTCCAGGCGGTAGCTGAAGTCGTCCCACACATTTTATAACGTCATCCAATCAATGGTATCATTACAGCACTGATCCGTTACATAATCTCTTCAAATACGTTTGGTATTGATGTTCATACACTAGGTCCTTAATATTCCCGCAAGGAAGTCATTACAAAATTGGCGAATAGCGACTATTTTCAAATACCACTCATATCTATACGTGTAATACTTTTGAATATATAGCGTTTTGAAAATGAACGAATCCGTTACAGTAACCGTCAATTTTTGGTTAACCACTCCTAAACAGCTGCAAGCTGAACTTCACACTATATTAGATGAGACACAACTCCGGTAACGGACGAGAAGCTACAACGTTACTTGGGTCGAAGAACCAAACCTCAGCTGTTTCTCAGCAATTACCAACGGTCATAACATTAGGCTTTTTTGTGCAGTCGGATCAGCATCCAAATCTTCCACCGACATTTATACTGGTTTACGAATTTATTTCTCCTTTTACTTCCGCTGCTTATTGCAAAATCTGCATAACCCTCTGGACTGAGTGAGAATATGAGGTACAAAACATTACGGACTTACGCGTTTACGATCACCGCCAGCTTGCGGTGAGAACTTAAAAGGATAACGTAGCACTAAATTTACAGGTAAGAGCAGTGCAAGACTACACAATCCAGTTTAAATTTAACAATTTGACTCAGAACCTATACCAGCAGGATAATAATTCGGCGGCAAGAATTCAAAGCCGAATTATTAAACTATATTCAAGTTTAACAGCGGGTAGAAATAAGAATTGCGCTCACAGTAGCGAAATCACGCTCTGACTAATATTTTCGCTACATCAGTTTAAATACACTCGTTCACCCTGGGTAATTTACTGGTGAGGAAACGCGAGGGGAATAAGAAAAGACACAAAAGGCTAACAAATTCAAATAACTATTAGCAAAAATAAATGTTACACTACAAAATTACTGGTATTTCCAAATAATTGTATCAATAATCAGTGTGAAATGATAAACAGATAAACAAAAGTGTGTAAGAGTCCTTTGGGTGAATTACTTTACTGCATTTTTAATTACGTTGGTTAGGTAATTATGTTAGTTTGCAAAAGTAGTATTATTGATTGATTTGATTTAATATTTTGTGTCAAACAGGATTATAAACAAGAGTGTCAGTTGTTTAGTTAGAGAGGATTAATTCACTACTTAGCAAAAGGCGTTGATTGAATTTAATTGAAGAATAAAAATATATTCCCTTTTAAGAGGTTCTTTCTGTTGTGTTTTGATTTATCTCACTTGTCTGACTCTAGCATCAGAACAAATATAACTGAATTTTCCTCAGTTATTTTCCGTCAGACATACTCCGAAAATGTCCGAAATTTTATCAAATATGCTTTAAATACAAAATGTTACCTTGAGAAATACTAGAAAACTGAGCTTTGCATTTTAGTGTATTTAGCGGAAGAAAGCTAGCAATCAGCATACTCTGTGTATCTCGTAAGTTGGATTTGGAGGTTGAGAATATTAGTAGATGAAAGTATCAGATGAATTATAATATGTGTCTTTGTCGTGCTTTTATAATTTTTCAGGACGGTGGGAAAGACGTTATGAAAGCTTATTTTAAAAGTGTTTTTGTAAATTTAGAATCTGTTCGAAAAACGATAAAGCGAAAACAGCATTTTGCTATCAGTATGAACAAGGAGTATAGAAAGTGCAATCTGCTGGTCCCCTTGAGGGCTAGTTTTCAAAATGGAAGGGGATTTGTTGTTATCAGTTAATGGAGTTTACGCTGCTTTATCTCTTGATGAGCCCCACATTTGGTTATCTATTTGAAAGGGGTCTTAAAATATCATTAGTTTCGTAGCTGGGAGCGCACTTCCCCCCCATTTTACTTGACTTTTCCTTTCCCCACCCTTGAAAAAAACAACGACATAACATTTAATGTTTTCCCATTCACTTGTTTTCTTGCTTCAGTACTTTTATTCAATCTTTTAATTCTAGAAAACACCTAAAGCATAAAAATCTTAATTAAAATATGAACTCCATTTACTATTGTCTTTCTAATAGCAGGAAACCTTCTAAGCAAATTATCGCACCACTTTAATAGTAAGTTTCAAAACGATATGAAGGAAATGAAGTCCAGTTTAGGCTTCTGTTCATCTGTGATTTCAAACGTAGGCTTAAAGTTTATTATTAATGCAAAAATAATAGTTTTCTCTAGCTTCCTTCAAAATATCATAATTTCATCTAAATTTTATGAAGTATTTATTAATATTGATTATAAGGACGTAAAACGATGGATTCCATTAAATGAAGAAATTTTTATTGCTATATACAGTCTTTATTGCTTTTCTCTAGATTTATTAAAACATACTGTTATTGGCAGTTACTTGATAGAATAGAAATAATTTATAGAGCATTATGCTTTAAGAAACTTTCCCTCTGTCCCATACTAACAGTAGCAGTTGATGAATTTGCTCTATAGTAAGAATATACACTCACTTCCAAAAGTTAAGCACGAAGAAGTAAAATGCAAAAAAATCAACAAATACTGCTTTGATTGACACAAAATTCGGCAGGAAAGTAGCATATAGATTTATGCATAAAACAAAATCAATAATTATGTACAGAAATGAAAACAATATTAAATTTTTGTAAGTTAGTTGTAACTACAGTAACTACAGCGATCTTCCGCGGGGGTTGTAACAGTTGGGCGACCGGCTACGGGCCTTCGGACAACTGTCTGTGTGTTTTGGAATTGTTTCCATAAACCTGAAATTACAGAATGATGAACGCCGAAGAAAAGAGCAACATCTGTGATCGACTGTCCTGCTTCAATGCCCCCCACAGCACGCCAGCGCTCAGAATGTTCCATTCGTCTTCTGGGAGTCATAGAAACACGTATGTCTTGAAAACAAATTGTACGAAAGTTTTAAACACCTTCTATCAGCACTTATAATCAACTTCTGTAACCCTTTATGAAGCTGGCTTCTTATAAGATTGCCTTTTTTGCATATTTCTTGACATGAAAGCGCGATTGGCTGTTACCTAACATATTTGCATACTTCCATCTACCTCTGCAGCGAATTGCATCCTCTTCAATTCTGATTGGCTTCCGGAAATTAGCATTTTCCTCACCGTGCTTAACTTTTGGAAGTGAGTGTAGTTTGCTCTATAGTAAGAATAGAAAAAATAAATACTCGACGCAATATTTGTTATCAAAAAACAAGATTAAATTTTAAAAGTTAATCAAATTTGCACTAAGCATAAAAATCCCGAAAGTATTCAGATTTTATATTACGCCCAAAGCGGCGTTTTTTAACGGCTTGTGCGTTACCTTTATTTCTTAAATAGCATGTTCTTTGCACTTAAACTATAAAATTCAATTCACGAGCAATATCGCAAAATAATTTTTAAATGAGCGTAAATTTGGAATTTCCGATATACAGTCTCGCACGCTGGAGATAAAAATGTATTTTATCGGTACAGTGTTGCCATTGCTCGCTTTGAAATCGTTGAGCTTGTTAATTAAAAATTCGTTGAAGTGTTAGAAAATATGAAATCGATAATAAAACAAATTCCAGATTCCAAATTTAGGCTTTCAGGTGACCATATTCAGTGGAAGATTACTTTATTCTAAATTAGATGGCTCAAAGTACCGTTGTTGTATGATATATTTATGCAGATTCTTCATTATTTAATTTCTTTAAATGTAACTGATGACACTAATATTTGGCGGCAACAGTTTGAAAAGTGATGCGGACATTTACAGTGAATCGATGCAAAATGCCAAAATGAAATTAATTAATAGTCCTTCTAAGATAACGCTCCTTTGGGCTAACGGCAAATTAACAGTATTACTCTTAAATCTTATTTTCAGTGTTCATATAATTTCTGAATTTTTCAAAAATTTTAATACTACATTTTAAAGTTGCTGGTGGGATGGGATCTCTTGACTGTGATGCTTTGAATTCCCTATATGCGTGAGCTTAAAATTATTGGAGCTATTGTTCTTCATTGCTTCCAGCATAAATTCCAGAAGTGACAAAAGCGTATTAGCCAGTATTTTGGGACAAATATTATCATTATTATTTCTTCAGTGGTAATTCTTCCGCTAAGAGGACTGTAGAGACATTAGGTATTTTTGAAAAGCAGGAGAGATGAAAAATGTGAAATGCACTGGAACCACGGGCCTCTTGAATACGCATCGAACGTGCTGACCACTGCACTACGAAGGCATGCTAAGAAGGTGGGAGAAATACCTTATAGGACTATGCCTAAGTTTTGCTCTAACCTTGCTCCATAATCTCAATGACCTTGTATTATTTATGTCAACAGAGCTTTGTTTTTTCAAAGAATCAACGTTAGCATAAGATTTACTTTTATATACAGGGTGTTTATAATGTCCCGGACCCATTTTGATGTTAAAATAACTCATAAAATAATGAAGATATAAACACACTTATGGCATTTATTGATGGAATAACTTATATATTTTCCTTTCCAGGTTTGAATATCTTTACTTTTGTAAATATCGTCTGCGCGTGTGGTAAATTTCAAATAATTTCATTTCCCAGTCTAAATATCTGTACTTTTCTAAATATCGTCTGCTTATTAATTGCATTTTTCTCTCTTTTGTTTTTGGCAACTATTGCAATGTTATTTTTACGTTTGCTATGTTATCACAGAAGGATTCCTCAAAGGTTAATGTGTGGTGTGGACTAATGCACGACCGAGTCATTGGGCCTTTCGTTTTTACAGAAAAGACTGTCTCATCAGTCGTATACTTAGCCACGTTGGAAAACTTCGTATTTCCACAACTAGAACAGCTTCAGCCACATGTCTTTTTGCAAAAAGATGGTGCACCACCTCATTGTCGTACCATCGTTTGTAGTTCTTTGAATGACCATTTTACAGGAGGATGGATTGGACGAGGAGGTCCAATTCCTTGGCCACCCAGATCACCTGATATAATGCCGCTGGTTAGGTTAGGTTAGGTTAGGTTATTCAATCAGAGCAAAGCACACGAGGGCTATCTGCCTAAAGGGAGGGATGCCTTCCTGGAGGACGTTCTAAGGGAAACTGGCTCGTATACACGTTACACATGGGGAAAACCACGAAAACGCCCATGCAGCCAGCCCGTTCGCGGGATTCGAACCTTGGACCGAACTACCAGTCTTCAGAGTCTTTACCGCTCGGCCGCTGGTTGGCCATAACGCCGCTGGACTTTCTCCTTTGGGGATTTGTAAAGGACAACGTTTACAGGAGGAGAGTGATGACCTAAAAGCCAGAATTACAACCGCAATAGCCTCTGTGGATGCCGATATGCTTGCCGGTATCTGGCGTGAAATTGAATATCCACTTGACATTCTCCGTGCGACGAAGGGGGCACGCGTGGAAGTTCATTGGCAAGGGTCATGAAACGTTTTGAGTCTATCTAACCATTTATGTTATTAATTTTAATCTATCTTTATTATTTTATGTGTTATTAAACATCAAAATGGGTCCGGGACTTTATAAGCACCCTGTATTTTTTTTTTCCTGAAGTACGTTTCCAAATTCTTGTTGTGGCCATTCTGTGACTCTTAAATTGTTTTGCAGCTAACGTAATTGCATCTCTCTGCAACTTTTCGTTTTTCTTTTGATGCATCAAAAACTGGGCAATCGCAACTCGATCTTTGCTTGAAAATTTTCTCTTTTCTCCATCTTAATTTTAGAATAGAATGATATTAAACTGGAATAAGACAACTGATTTCGATCAGCAGATGAAATTAAAAGGACAGTTATGATTCGCAATAATAGGTTAACTCAAAAATTGGAAGATGTGTGTAAACAAATGGCAAAAATCATTAAATATTGATTTTGATTGAGGGCTTCCCAGTCTCCCGCTACAACATAACTTAATGCTGCATTCGCAATGATTCCTATTTAAATATTCATTTGTTGAGCCTACTATGCGACAGAGAAAGTATTTGAGATGCTCTTCAAAACCGGGAAACAGATTTCATTAAATTCTTCAAATGTTAAATTACGATGACAATTATTTTTATCATATTTATTTAGGTGAATGTAGCATTGCTGAATTCTTTAACTTCAGAAGGTACCAGATAATGGATTAAAAGATAATGCCTCTAAATAAAATTGTATAACAGTTGTTACTGCTCTATATAGACTAAACGTACGAGCTTTCGGGTATCTAGGTTTTATAATCTATATTCACTAAACGAAAGAAAATTTAATTTCATGAAAACGGCTAAAAATTAAACTACTTATGCGGATTTATGAGTTCTTTTTGGATAAAGAAAAGAAATGAATATAAAAGAGTTGTTGTTTCCAAGTTCCTGAAAACATTTCATGTCTGCCAGTCATTATCTCACTACCTGAAATCGCTTTAATGTTTTTGTTATTTTAACGAAATCGTTCTTGCTTTTAATTTCTGTCATATTCTGGATAAACCAATTATTTTTAGACGCATATGGAAATGCAAATAATTTGTCATATTTTTGTTACTCTCATGCATCCTGGCAATATTCATTTGCTGTGGCTTTATAAACCGTCACCTTTTGCATATCTAGCTCTTTTAATGCTAATAATCCTTTCCATAATTAAACGTTGATTGAAGTTAAGTCTGATTAGAATTCAATTACTGATAAAACACATATTTAAAAAAATCCACGCTTTGAAAGCTACAGAAAATATAAAAAAGGAACTGGAAATCTCTAGGAATAATATCTTCCCCTTACACATGCTTTTAAAATTCTGATTCATGTGTTTTCTTCTCCTTTTCCCTACTTTCGCATCGTTCGTGAAAGCAGAAAAAAATTTTAAAACTCCTATCAACTGAGAGTGTAAATCATAAAAATATAAATAAAACACCACTTCTTCCTAAACACTTTTAAAGGGAAAGTCCCGGAAGTGCGCTGCCATCCATTAGAAAAACCCCGAAGCTCTTGTTTACATAACCGTTCAGGAAAGATAAGATTTTCGTCGCTGCAAATCCTCATATCTTTCCTAGTAGTACAAGAAGAAAGTGACTCTGTGCAGAGAATTCCATAATATTTCACAAAATTTTACTTCAGTTTTCATTAGTAGTTGCTATAAACCAATCTTTATTCTTGGCTTTCCAAAAAGCATGTTCATCAAAAGAGACTTTTGTATTCCATAATAAAAATATGGTAAATATGATTCAGAAATTGGAATAGGTTTTTTGATGAAAGTTTTGTAGCATATTTTGTTTATAGAAAGACTCCACCTGCAGATTTGTAGGTTTTATGCTAAGTCATCGAAATAAGTAACCACCATTAAATATTTTTTTAAGAAAAACGACGAGTATTTCAATTACATTTGAAAACGCTAATCTTATTAATTTGATATGCATGCGTTAATCGATTAAGTGATGCTCATATTATGAAACTGCTCATTGTGAAATTGAAAAGTTTTCTGAAACTACTATAGGAATTTAGCTCTTAGCATAATTTTCAGAAATCAATAGATTTTTCTGAGCAGGAAACTTGAAATTTTAACATTATTTTACACTGAATTCGAACCGAGGATCTTCCAGCTGTCAGCTGTACTCGTTAATTATTCACATCACTAGAGCATGTACATGAGAATGTCGTAATTCTTTACAGCTCCCATCCTCCGAATTCGAGGACAGATGAGAGTCACGAGTTTAGCTTGGTTTCGTTTATTTGATTATGGTAAAGCACTTGAGCGCTATTTGCGTAATAGGGCGGATGTCTTCTTGGAGGACCTTCTAAGGAAACCTGGCTCGTATACATGGGGAAAACCACGAAAACCCATGCAGCCAGCTCATTCGCGGGATTCGAATCTCGGACCGAATCACCAGTGTTCAGCGACTTTAACGCTGGGCCACTGGTTGGCACTGAGAGTCACGAGACCAAGTTGATTAAATCTAAGCAGTGACGAATTACCATCTTCCACATTTTTAATATAAGTGCCACTGCAAAAGCAGTTATGTTTTTCGTAACATGAACCTGAAAAACAAAGTGCTCCCACAGACATTCTTATCCACAAATCTTCCGTTTTTGTGCTAACCGCCATGAATTCACGCACAAGGAATTGTGATAATTTCTTGTAAGCTTTCTAAAATAATTTGAATAGACTGTTTATAGTTTGCTTTTCATTAAGCTAACATTGTGTCCATGGAAATGCTACGTTTACTAAGGCCACAACACCATTGCCTTCTCTTGCATTAAAACAACGAGGTAAGTCTAGAATCTAGATAAAGGTGTTTTATCTGAACGCGGAAAATGCTGTCGAATTAGTGCGATTTTATTGGCGAAATCAGAAGCCGAGGCCTATGTTTCCTGAAATTTGTACGTGATTTGGTAAGGAAATTTGGAGAAAAAGGTTGCACACGTGACAAACTGCGAGCCGCACGTCTATGTGTTCTTGTTGAAGTTGTTGCGGAAATGCATTGTATTGGTACTGCAGGTCCATTACATACTGCAAGAAGTGTTATCTGCAGTTTGGATGTACCGAAAACTACAGTCCTCAAGATTCTGCACTCTGTTCTGTGGATGTTTCCTTATCGATACCAGAGCGACCGGATATTGCAAACTGGAGACGAGCAACAGGGACATGAAGATAGCAGATGGCCCCTGGGGATACTATGGACATATATGAAACTCCGTTCTCCTTAACTGGGAAAGCATATGCTCCAAGAATGTATTTACTAGATGACGAATGTCTGACTTAACTGTTCACTTGACGAAGATCCTCACGATGAGGCACCAGCACTTTTACACAAAGATAAAGTGAGTCTGCGGTGCGGCATCTCAAACACATTCATTCACGGTCAGCATGCCTTCAAGAAGTCACACCCACAGGTATGAAAATGTCCTCCATCACAACTGCCCGGTATACAACAATGTGGCAGAATTACATAATTCAAGAAGAGCAGCGAAATGTCATTAATAACCCTGTATGGATACAACAAGGTGCTATTCCTCATACAGCCACAAGTGTTTGGCAAGTGCTGCAACAGTACATTGGAGGTAGAGCCATTTTCTGTAAATGTGAAGTCCGGCCACCGGGATTCAGGGGCCACAGCGATCCATAGATCTCACTCCAATGGATTTCTGTTTTTGAGGCATCTGAAATATAAGGTGTAAACATCAATTTCACCATATTTGTCAGAATTAAAAGAGGTCAGACTTCTGTGAAGTTACGCTCGTCATCGTTCTCAAGACTCTCCCGCTTGCAATGAGTATAGTCTGCGAAAGTGACCACGTTGAAAGCTTATAATTCCAATAAAAGATTTTCCCCTCTCCTCTCTTGCGTTCTTTTATAATGCTTTTCTTTGCATGTGTTTTACTCCGGCAATTTTCGTCATACCTATAATAATACAATCAAAAAACCATAATAGCGTTCTAACGCGATTTATGGTTTTTGAATGCTCTGATCCATTTACGTAGGAAAAAAGTGGCTGTCGCCGTTCGAAATTTTCGCAGTTTATTCTCCCTGGCCGCAACCGTGAGAGCTATTGCTTTCAAATCATGACAATCTTGAGCACATACCTTCAAGTAATATTATCTGAAATTTTATTTTGATTGGTTGAGCTGATAGGCCGCTAAGGGTTCATATATCGAAGAAGTCTTTTATCCCCCCCTGTATTTTGGCAACTTTATTTCTAATAACTGTATCAGAACGTGTTTGCTCTTTGAAATAGAGCAACTCATTTCATTTCCTGTCAAAATCCGTTTAAAAATTAATCTCCAACTTTAATATAAGGCCAAAGTTTCTTGTTTAAAGCATAAAAATTTTTCATATGAAACAGAGATTTTGGTTATGCTACGTTGAAATCGCTTTTGAGTCTTGCATGTTATTTATAGAAATAAGCTTTTAAACTCACGACATTTCAAAGCTAATATTAGAAATATTTTAGCGAGATTACTTATTATACTTAATAAACCCAAGTGCCAAAGAATTACTTATTTGCCTGATAATACGTAGATCCTCTTATGGAAAAACAGAGCTATTCAACGTGACAAAAAGCGCATAATCTGCTCGAGTATAGAGGGAATAATATTAGGAAACACAGATATGCTCATTCAAACATATTCAATTGTCTATAATTAAAGGTTTACGGGTTTAGCCCTAAAACCGTTACGGTCTCTAAAATGTCATAAATAATTGGCATTTTCTTGATTATTCGTATAATTTCAAAATCACCCTCTCACTGTGTACCTTGACGCTTTACTTCCAATATACATCAAACCCAAAATCGCGTTCAAAAGGAACTGGCAGAAATTTTTATGTGTAATAAATTTGAAAGTCTTCCTTCTATGCGGATTTTTACCTCCATAACCCTTGGAGGATTAAGGGAAATTGCACTAAATCTCATTAGCGTACAGTGCAGTTTAAATGTGGCGGTCAGCTAAATGCCAGAAGGTCAGTAGTATGCTTACTAAACTATTTTTGTGTCAGTATTGTTCGAAGAAAGATCGTATTATCTTGCTGGTATAATAAACTCAACTCGTAGATTAAAAAAATCGCCAAATGAGTTTGTGGACTTCGAAGCAGGCTTCAGTCTGATTAATGGTCTTTGCTAAGTGAAACACACAATACTCAGTATCTTTAAAAGAACACTTGAGCTTGCGCATCAATTTGCTGACGCGATGGATGCTGTGCGTGTCTTGCAGTAATGTCCATTCCGGAAAAAATGCTTCATTTGAAACTTCTGGGAACGAGATTGGTCAGACTAGCCGACAAGTTGATAATAATCCAACATGGAATTCCGAAATTTGATAGTTAGGTGAGCGCGCATTATCCTGTGTCTTTGTTTTAGCAAGACTATGCAAGTAAGTCCATAACTACTAAACTTTAATGAATAGAGTTTAAAGTTTTAAAATATATCCTTGTTAACTTAAATGTTGTAAGGCTTATCCTAAGGTTTTAACAGTTATCTTCAGTTAAAGCTGTAACAGAACTATTTAACCGTAACCGAATTATATTGAACGCCACCGAGCGGCGAAGACGAACACTCTAAGTCAGTCGACCTCCAGCCGCGAACACGTTAGGTTGTCATATAGTAGCTGTCTGTAATTCCAATGTTTAATGTTCCGTTATATGTTTAATATTTATGTATATTTCCTTGTACCCGTTCCTGTGTGCTCTATTAATAAATACTTTTAAAGCTAGCCGGCGTTCGTGTTTATTGAGGAACGGCTACAACTGGCGCCCAACGAAATTTGATCCCAAAATGGCGCATTAGTACGTTGAGAATTTCGGTTTGGCTTTCATAAGCCTTCACTACCGAATTTAACTTTTGGTTGCTGGAGATCGGCTCATTTTCTTTTCAGGTGTCGACTGCTAGTCAATTGCTGGTTTACAACACTAAATGTTCATATAAAGTATCGTGTCGTGCTTCTCGCACATGGACTGCAGAGTCAACAACTTTCAGTGGAATAAAAGATAAGTGTCTTTTAAATTAATGTTTAGTTAAAATTCTTTTTAACTTTATTATTTGTTACAAGCTGCTTCTTAGAGCAAATGTAAATTCCTTACTAGAATCTGATTTATTGATACTACGTAAAAGCATAAAACGAAAGCAAACGGCTTTCTTTAACCAGACGGTTATTTTTGAACTGTTGTTAATTTGTTATTTTAAAATGTTAATATGCATATTAAGTTAACTTGTGGATACGGTTATCAAACTAAATGTATGTTTAAATGATAAAAGTTTCGTGTATATTCAAGGACTTTTGTTCATTAGAATTTAGTAGTTTCGATTTAACTTACAGCAGCAGATGTTTTTTCTTCCCCCTCACGGCATGTCAAGCTAGATGAGTTATGCGGTGTTTATGCCCCGTCTTTTGATTATTTTTTTTTTCGTTTCCTGTGAGTGCTGTTACTATTCAATGAATGTTTATTCTAGGTAAAATAAAATATTGTACTTGTTGATTTCCTTTCGACGAACTTTTGAGCTTATACTGTACTTTAAGAAAGTATTGCTTTCCGTTAATGAATGTTTTGAAATATATATCTTGAAATGAAAGAAAATAATTATGAATAAAATAGAATGACTTTTTAAATAAGGTAAAAGAATTAATGTTGTTTATGGCATAATGGTTTGTTAGGATTAAAACTTCAATTCAGTTCAAAGAATTCAGTTTGAATAAAAGCTTATGATAAGACATTTATTTATGTTTTGCTAAGTAGTATACAAATATTTGAGCAAATTATTATATGTCATTTTCTGGATACAAATTGAATTTATAGGGGTATTTTATGATATTTTTGAAATTTAGATGTGATAACTTTGCCAGTAACATTGTTTGCGTTTGTAAATGTTGTTTAATAGTGGTATATAAATGTATGTATAACATTGCTTACATGCTGTTTAATAGTGGTATAAACATTTTAAAGGTAAACCGTTTATTTATTAATTTGAAAATAGTGTAAGTATAAAAACTGTGTTGTGAATAACATCGAAATAACAACAAATTCAACTTCATCTTTTCCCCTCCCCCCTGACCTCTCATATAATTATGGCTTATCTTGCCAAAGCGCGAAAAGAGGATTTAAAGACTCTCGCCACAGAGCTGGGTTTTACAGTAAACGATACTATGCGAGTGATAGACCTTAAAGATCTTATCGTCAAATCTGACACTTATGATGAAGCTTTTACCAAGAATCTTCTAGAAACTTTAATCGAAACTAGACAACAAAAAGAACGTGAAAGCAACGATCTAGAGATACGCCAAAGAAAAGAACAAGAACTTTTGGTAGAATTGGAACGTTTAAAATTAAACCTGGCAGCTACTAGCTCAAATGCTAACTATGCCGCCTTTGCTTCAAATGCAGCTATTGAAACAAACATTCAACACCTAATCCCTAAATTTACAGGAACTTCTGACATTACAACTTACCTGCAAATTTTCGAAAGACAATGTGAGAAAGTTAATATAAAACAAACAGATTACATCACTCATCTCCTACCTCTTCTGCCTATAGACATTTCACAAATCATTTTAAGAGAACCGAAGGACAAATTAGAAGATTATTCATACATCAAAATGATTCTGCTCCAAAGATTCAAATTAAATGCTGAATCATTTCGAATTAAACTTACCACACACCAAAGACAGCCTGGAACCTTATGGAAAGACTTTGCCTACGAATTAAACAATTATCTGGAAGAATGGCTACACAGCCTCGATGTTACAGACTTTGAATCGCTCAAAGACTTGGTCCTGACGGATCAGCTTAAAAGAAGGGTCAGTAGTGATATCAAGCAGCATTTTATTGATTCTTGGGGAAAAATTAAGAGTTCATCTGAATTAGTACAGAAATTGGATGATTATGAAGCTGTGCGTGTTAAAAATACGAACTATAAAACTCAACTCCCTGGCAGGCGGAGCTATTCTTTCAAAGCGACTAATCCATCCAAACCCAAAGTAGAAAATCGAACAACTGACGTACAGAGAACAAGTAAAACCTTTTCAAATCGTGGACAACAGCAAAGAGAGGAAAACCGACCACCTTTAACTTGCTATGGGTGCGGTAAAACTGGTTTTATCAAGTCTAAATGTCCAGACTGTAACCCCCCAAAGACTACAGATTCATCTAATTTTGGCACTATCCAAATCCGATCCTGTTTAGCTTCCACACGGACTGCTGTATTTCGAATTAGTATTGGAGGTATTTCCGGTACAGCTTTTGCCGACACTGGTGCTAGTCACTCAATCGCAAGTGAATCCCTCTATCATATTCTGAAGCAACAGAATGCAGTATTTGAAAAGACAACACTACAGGTGTCTTTCGCTGATGGTTTGGTATCTGAAAAAGAGGTACTTCGCACTGAACAAATTATTCTTCTTGAAGGCAGAGAGTTCAAAACTGCGCTCCTTGTGTTGCCTGAGGCTAAAAATAACTCCACTCTGTTAGGAATTGACTTTCTTCAAAAAGCTAAAATTGTTTTAAATCTTGCGGAAAATCGGTGGAACTTTTCTGACGAACCTCGAACAAAATATAGCTTCGTGAAACCTCATCAATCCCAAACACTGGAAGAAACTTCGGTTGTTGTAAACAATTGCCAACTACGGGAAAATGAAGGACAACAATTAACCACATCCCAACGGCTTGCAACGGATGCATTGCTTAACAAATATCACACTGTCTTCAAAGTAGGGGGAGAGGCCACTCCATTCATTGAACATCATATTAACACAAGAAACAGCCCCCCTGTGTCAGTCCCTCCATATCGGATGAGCCCAAGTAAGAAAGAACTATTGAAAAAAGAACTTGATTCCCTTCTAAAACAAGGTATCATAAAAGAATGTGAAAGCCCCTATGCCTCTCCTGTGGTTTTGATTCCCAAACCGGATGGAAAAGTCCGGCTATGCATTGACTATCGTAACCTAAATGCTCAAACTGTTCCAGACACTTATCCTTTGCCACGCATAGATGATTTGTTGAATGAAGCAAAACCCACACCTTATATGTCTACTATTGACTTGAAGTCAGGTTATCATCAGGTGAAAGTAGCTGAAGAAGATCAAAACAAGACTGCTTTTGTTTGCCCTTTTGGTACCTATAAATTTACCCGAATGCCTTTCGGATTGAGAAATGCTCCTGCCACCTTTTCTAGATTGATAGATAAGTTCCGTTCTGGACTGAATAATGTGTTTGCGTTGTCATATTTAGATGATATCATCGTGCTGTCCCCTACCTTCCAAACACATCTTGCTGACTTAGAACAAGTTTTCCAACGTCTATCGTTATTCAAGCTCAATGCCAACCGAGAAAAGTGCCACTTCTGTTGTGAAAAAGTGAAATATTTAGGCCATTACATTACCAAGGATGGTATAACTGTTGATCCACAGAAGACTGCTGCCATTGCAGAGATGCCATCGCCAAAAACTGTTAAACAAGTACAATCTTTCGTACAAACCTGTTCCTGGTATCGTCGATATATTCCAAACTTTTCTCAGATAGCCAAACCTTTAACGGATTTAACGAAGAAGGAAGCTGTATGGAAGTGGGAAGTACAACAAGAAAATGCTTTCCAAGACCTGAAATCAAAATTAATTAGCCCTCCGATTCTTAAACAAGCTGATGGAACGAAGCCTTTTATCATTCGAACAGATGCTAGCAATGTAGCCATTGGAGCAGTATTGTTGCAAGGAGAGAAAAATGAGGAACACCCAATAGAATATGCCAGCCGCTTACTTTCCTCATCAGAGCGAAACTACTCCACCATAGAAAAAGAAGCCTTAGCAGTAGTATGGGCACTCAACAAATTTAGAGGATATGTCGAAAGCCAGTCTGTCACAGTCACATCTGACCATCGACCATTGAAGTGGCTGATGTCTTTAAAGACACCAGCTGGTAGGCTCGCAAGATGGGCCTTACAAATTCAATCCTACAATCTGACTATCAATTACATTCCTGGACGATTGAACTTTATTGCTGATCTATTATCTCGCCCTATTTGTGAACACTCAAGTACGGATTCTTGTCAAGTCTGTGCTGTCTCTGTCGAAATCCCTACTATCAGTCCTGCAGAATTACGCCAATCACAGTTAGAGGATGATGATCTTCGGAAGATCATTGAAGCTTTTGAAAGTCCTGAGAAAGAAGTAGACTGTGCAACTTGGACTGGAAGAGGATACATTATGAACAGAGGAGTGTTGTATCGATATTCTCCTGATTCGGAAGAAGAAGAAGCTCAACTAGTTATACCTCAACAAAGAAAAGCAGAAATCTTGAAAGAATATCATGATTCGCCAACGGCCGGTCACTATGGGGCTGAAGGGACATTTTATCGCATAGCAAAAAGATACTACTGGGTTGGAATGAGAAAAGATATAGCAGACTATGTCAAAAGCTGTCTTGAATGCTGCCGTTATAAAGCCTCTAATCAAAAGCCTTCTGGCTTACTTCAAACTCCTGTCTATGCTCAACGCTTTGAGACCTTGTCAATCGATCTTTTTGGTCCTCTTCCTGAAACACCATCGGGTGAAAAATGGATTTTTATTGTGCAGGACTGTGCCACGAAGTGGACAGAACTATTTGCTTTAAAGGAAGCAACGGCCAGAGAATGTGCCACTACTCTTTTGGAAGAAGTTGCCCTTCGATTTGGGTTACCCAGAAAAATAGTAAGTGATAATGGTGCACAATTTACTAGTGCTGTTATGCAACAACTATGCTATATCTTGAACATTGATCAGAGTCTTACTCCTGTCTATCACCCACAGTCTAACCCAGTTGAAAGAAAGAATAGAGATCTGAAACCTCGTTTAGCAATACTTGTTGGTAATGACCATCAGTCATGGAAGGATAAACTGCCATTAATAAGGTTTGCTTTGAATACAGCCAGGTGTGATTCAACTGGACATTCTGCTGCATTTCTTCAATTTGCACGTGAGTTACGAACCTTAGATGATGTAAAACACGATATAAAAGCCGTAATTGAGAACGACAATTTTATTCCCGAAATAACTCCATATTTGAAACGTTTTGCAAGAAATGTACAACAAGTACGAGAAAGGGTCGAATTGCATCAAGATAAGCAGAAAAGATATGCTGATAAGAAACGAAAAGAAACTCCGAAATTTGCTCCTGGAGATAAAGTTTGGGTTACTCTCCACCCAGTCAGCAAAGGTCCACTAAAGAAAACTGCTAAATTCATGCCTAAACGAGATGGTCCCTATGTAATAGTGACTACAAGATCTCCAACTACTTATGATATTGCCGATCTTAACGAACCAGACAAAATTCTTGGCAAATATCATGTTTCAGCCTTGAAACCGTATCAAGATCGAAGTAAGTTTCAGACTTCAGCTCGTGTAACTCCGGTGGTTCCTTTAAAGAAAAGGGGACGCCCAAAACGTGTTCTACCAACCGAATCTGTGTCTGTTTCAAAAGATGCTCTTGAAACTAAAGCTACTGCTCATCACACCCGAGCCCGTCCATCTTGTTCTCCACCCGCTGCACAACGTAGACAAAGTTCAGTTCCTGACTTCTTGCCGAGACGTCTACGAAGTCAGAGGGGGAGGATGTAACAGAACTATTTAACCGTAACCGAATTATATTGAACGCCACCGAGCGGCGAAGACGAACAGTCTAAGTCAGTCGACCTCCAGCCGCGAACACGTTAGGTTGTCATATAGTAGCTGTCTGTAATTCCAATGTTTAATGTTCCGTTATATGTTTAATATTTATGTATATTTCCTTGTACCCGTTCCTGTGTGCTCTATTAATAAATACTTTTAAAGCTAGCCGGCGTTCGTGTTTATTGAGGAACGGCTACAAAGCTACTTTTCTGTCCATCCTAATTTCAGCTTACAGTTTCCTACCAGAATATGTTTTTAGAATCGCGTTTAATTCAAATGAGTAGTATTTAAATCGAAGTTTCACTGACTTCGAGAGAGAGCCTCAGAGTTACTGATTAGCGCACGTTTGCCTTTTGGGTACGACTCTACAAGCTGTTACTAAGCTCGGCCGTATTACAGGGCCTTGATAGCTTCGCTAGATTATTCGGTATTTAGGGGCAAACTAGTTAAAATTTTGATAGCTTCCGCTATATCTCTTCAGTTAAGTCTCATTATTTTGAGTTCAAGCCCAAGTGGGGGCTTTGCTGCACGCCCTGAGAAAAGGGCCATCTGTTAGTTGTCCTTTCGAGCAATAAAGGGTAATTAACCCATCGCGAGTTTACGTCTCTGTTCCTGAACTAAAGCGTATATTCCCTCAGCTGTTCACTAGGCTCTTCCACATTTAGTTGTTAAGATGGAAGGGTGGAAACTCACAATGTTATGAAAGCAAAACTCCTATTTTAATATGTTGTTTCAATTATCCTGATTACTTACTACCAGTTTCATTTTCTTGTCAAATTTTAACACCCATACTGTGCTCATATTTCTGTGTGGAATTTAAGTATTGCTGGCAAATCCTTTTAACAGTTTCACGGAAATTCTATAGCCGTTGGTTATCCCAGAAATAGATTGATTCAGGTTTAACGCTCGGAGAGTCTTCCAAAGATCAAAGCTGGTGATACGTATCTTCTTCATAATTAAACCAACTGAGTCAGCACAAAATAGATAAGACATGAGTTTTGCATCGTATACATGCGTTTTGATTGAAATCATTTCTCCAATAGTTATAAAATGAAAATATTTCCTCTTGTCGCCGTTAATAATCGGCACTTGAGTTTGTTACATAAAATAGCTATAGTGTTTATTTTATATGTGTGCTAGTTAAATTTAATAGTTTTGCATTAGATAGCTGCTGTTGATTTGCATGTGACGTTTTCGCTTTTTCCCCTTGTAGTTGCCAGCATCACGGCTGTGGCCACCCTCCCGCCTCTGGAAGAAGACGCTGCAAGTATGTTTATTTTATCAATTTTTTGCATTTGCCCTTTGCTGCTTTGCAAAAGTAGTGTGCTTAAACAATTAATTTATTCTTTCAAAAATAATTGCAATAGCTGTATACAAAATGGTGCTCTATGACAAAACAACCGAAGATTTTGCAACATCGCTTGTGTCAACGTTGTGATTTATTTGAATTTTCTGTCTTTATTTCTGCTCCAGCCATTCTTTTAATGTATTTAAATATAACATCAAATGAAAAATACACAAGGTGTTTACACATTTTCAGAACGATTTCGATAAAGAATTACAAGAATGCAAAAGTGTTGGAACAAATATTGCGGGCAACAGCTCATTATCTAAAATGAGAAATATTGCCTGCTATTTTTAAATTTATTATTCGTTCAAAGTGTCGCATGTAAGCAAGTTGCTGATTGGAGGATACGTTTTTACCGAAGAGAAATATTCCTAGTCCATAATTCAAAAACGTTTTGAAATGCAAGGTATTAAAATTTCAAAGTACAAACTAAACAGCATTATTAATTGGTAAGGGAAGAGCAGTCAATTATTATTTCATCATGGAAAGAAACTCCAAACGAATACCCGAAAAAGGTACGTACTGTCTCTAATGTTTCTAAAACATAAATCATTAAACAAGAGAAAATTCCCCGTCGCCCGAACCAGTTGCAAAGTCTTTAAGTACAATTTGTAGTAACAATAAATAAAATAATAAACGAAGATTTGGAACTTAAAATAAGCTAAAATTATAATGCTGATCAGTTTTTGCCGAGGCATGTGGCTCAGCGTTGAACAATTTGTAAAATTCCCTATGAAAACTATTTAGCAGGAGATAAATGGACATACATTTTGACTCATGATGAAGCTCGAGTTTCCCTAAATGACTGCAAGGAAATAAGGTCTATTTATTATGGAAAATGAAGAGAACAAAATATACATATCTTTGCTCGTCCATGCAAAGACAGTTTCCTTAAGATGTTTATGATTGTCATATAATTCTCTTACAAAGAGAAATTAAATATAAATAGAGTGGAAGAAAACGTTAAACTCAACGTATTATCAGAACAAAATTTTACGTACTGAAAAATTCCATCTCTTTATCGCAATGACTATCATTGACAGAAACTTTGAAAACAAAGCAAAAAGTAATACTTCGAAAAGTATCACTGCTTTTCTTGACAAAATGAAGATTGGTACGGCAATTGTATGTATATTTTTTTTGGAGCTTTAATTCTTAAGAGTTTGTGTATAGGTTTTAAGTTCAATACCAAATGGTAAGTCAATATTTGGATAAACAATTCTCAAAAACATGAATGTGTAAAGTTTGTGACAACATGATAAATACAATATATACTGTAAAAATAGTGTTCAAATCAATCGTAAATAGTGACCAAGAGCTCCAACAGAATAATTAAATTTAATGCGTTGTGTTAACATAAAGGCTGGTCCAGTGTTCTAAATTAAAGTGAAAACATTACAAGAAATTAAAATTAAATATAGAATTTATTTAAGATACTTTGAATTAATACAGAATTGTACATGGGGGCGGTGAGGTGGAAAATATAAAAAGAAGATCATACCCATCCCCACAGGGAATTTAACATTGTAGACAAACGAACTTCGGCCAAGTCACTGAGTTATACAATTTTGACGTTCCAAACATTGAAGCAGAAATACATTGTAGATATGGTTGGCTGTAAACATGGGTGTTTCTAAGGAGAGAAAAAAATATATTAGTTAAGTTTGGACATTTTCGTCGCCCTCCATAGTATCCTTCTCTCGTCTATTTCTTCCGACATCGATGTTTCTCTGATAACGCTGACGCTTTCAGCTCCGTCTCCTTCCGTCAAAATGGCTGCATGTCAGTCTTCCGTCAGTCCTCCTCGTCAGCTCCCAAGCCTTTTTACTCGAAACGCCAAGACCGCTTGATTGGCGATTTTTGATGGTAGGAAAACCGCCAACAGTCCGGCAACCCCAAGGGAAAACACGCAGGAAGGTGCAGCTCCACATAGAAAGAGCTTCCTCATTTGGCGATCATCGCTGCTAGCCTCGTCGAGGGGTCCCAATCCAACATATGAATAGCCTACGAGTAAGAAAAAACATCCCGCCAACCTGACCCTACGGCAGAGTTAGTAATGTAGAAATTTAGCCTCTCCGCAGGGTGCAAAAGTAACTAATGTTGACAGAGGTTTCACAGACGACCGTCTAGCGGGCGAAGAAATCGAAAACAAGTCGATAAATCTCTTTGGGAGGGCAACGGACTGGAATCGAAGTTTTGAAGGGATAAGAGTTAATTATAGAATTTACAACAAATTAACTTCAATACTGATAAGTACTTAAATAAAAATATAATAATTTCACAGATAATTTTCTTGGGTTTATTCCGACACCAAACACGACCACCATAGTAAGAAATAAAAATTACTTCACTTAAAATACAATAATCAAGTATGAAAATTTTTATATATTCTCCACAACACCAAAACGACCACCAAAGTCAGAAAATATGGATCCCAAATTTAGCAGAAAAGGGGGCATAAAAAAAACATAAATTAAACTTTAAACGCCAACTTGTGTAAACAAAACTTTAAAAAGATTGACCTTAAGTATCAACTTATCAAGAGATTAACATTAACAACCAAGGTTAAGAAAAATAATTAACTAAACAGAATTTAAATAGTTAACCACCCAAAAGTAAAGAAGAAAAATTAATTACACAAGCAACTTAAAATCAGCGTTAACCAAAACTGTCAAGAGAACAAATTAAATGACTACAATTACTTTTAAACAAACCAAAGAAACTTAAGTTCAACTACAAAAATTAAAACAAATTAAACTTTAAGTCTGAAGCAAAATAAGTTAAAACATTACCTTTAAAACAACTTAAATCACAACTGAAATAAGTAATACATAACAATCCTCCCCCGTTCCGAAAAGAAAAATTTTGGTTTACCAAAATTTTTCGAAAAGAATCAATAACCTCTGACTTTACAAAACACATAAAAAGTTAAACCTAAGCAGTGGTGACAATGGCAGGTATGACATCATTTCTCACAATTATAGCAAGTTAGTTTGAAAATTGGCTTTTATGGCTCGTCATGCTTACGGGAAGATTTTACTCTTGGCGTGTTTTGAACGAACGATTTGTTTTTGAAAGTTCTTTCCGAAAGTGGAGAACAAGGCTACCAGTTTTCATTACTTTTGATGGACTACCACCAGTTGTTTTTAAAGTATTACGAACACTGTCACATTCGTCAAGTTTATGTTGATTAAATCCGCTAATTTAGTTGAAGAAACAAGCTTCACCCAATTGTCAAGAAGATGCTCTCTTACTTCATGATGCACATAATTCTTAATTTGGTATGTGATAATGCGGTCTTTTAACCCGGCAAAGTCTCTGATTTCAAAGCCATTGATCCATTTTTCAAAATAACTTGTAATTTCGTAGCAAAACTCCCTCCATGATTTTTCAGCGCTTTTTTGGTGCATCACAAACTTTTTTCTAAAGCTTTCATGATTTAATTTAAATCTCTTCAATAAGATTACCTTAATATACTCATAATACTCAAAATTTTCTCAAGATTCTTTACCAATTAGTTGAATGATTTCTAATGGCATTAAAGTCAATAAACATGATGCCCAGTCTTTAGGACGAATCTTTGTTGATTTAGCTTGTCTTTAAAATAAGAATAAATGAATCACGGTATCATCTTCTCTTAACTTAGGAATAAGCTTAATTAAATCAAAATTGTGTTGTCCACTTTCATTTGTCAGTGGAGTTTGAATTAGTCGATTTCGAGTTTCTTCAATTCAAATTCCATTTGCATTTGCTTTCGCTTCTGCTGTGCTGCTAATTCTTCTACTTCTTCTTTCCTTTGATATTTCTCAATCTTTTTTTGTTTCTTCTCAGTTCGTCAGTCTCTTCTTTCCTTCTCAGTTCTTATGTTTCTTCTTTTCTTTTCCTCTCTTCCACAATCATTAAAGATATTTCTTTAGCAAATGCTTCATCGTATATCTCACTTTGAATTATTTTATTTTTTATTGCTACAATTTTCATATTTGGATCCACTTGAATTTTTAATTCAGCAGCTAATACTAACAAATCCTCTTTTTTCCCATGTACCATAAAAGACATGGTTCGATTTTAAATGAAAACAATCATTAAAAATTTGTTAAAGAAAACCTAATTTTTTATTAATACTTCCTGAATTTTATTCTTAACTTTAGTTAAAGTATGAAATCTCTAATTGATGTTTGTTATAACTAATTTAGTTAATTTCTCTAATTTCAAAACTGATAATAATTATCTTTTAAATGCACTTTAAATAGTGAATCATTTATGAGAAAATTTATTTAGCATTACAAAATACGATATCAAAGATAATTGATATAGAATAAAACTACTGCAATTTCATTATATATATATATTTTTTAAACAACCACTGGATCTAGTAATTTCTTTCTACAATGAAGACATTTTGTGGGAAAAAAATCGATAATATTTTGCAGGTTTCTCCTCCGTTGGGGAATAAAAAAATCGTTTCTATGTGCAACAGTATAACAGCTGGCTACGCCAAATAATGTTTCCTCTCTTTATTCAGTAAACTGACTACTTTAGGCAAAACACTTTTTTGTTTGATTCAAATAATATTTGAACTCAAATATATATATGTTCTATACAATATTTTACAATTCTTAACCCGGCGGAAGGCGCACCAAGAAAAGTTACTTGAGCGGGCGCGTGGGGTTTCACATACCCCAATATTTAAAATAAGATAAAAAAAGATTTTATTTAGTTTTAAATCAGTTTTCTTATTTATTATACGTGAATAAACCTTAGGTTACCAAAAATTAATCTCCAATATTAAGCTTATAGAGTTAAAATAAAAATAAATGAAAATAATAACAAAACAGACATCATACCTTTAAGTTTTGTTGCATCTCTAATGCACAATGCTTATTTTATCTGGTTACACTTTGAACATAATACATTAATATGTTCTTGGCAAAGAAAGATTTCACATTTTATACATCTCATTCGAGTTTTTCTATCCTTAGCTCGAGGACATTCACCACATCTTTTATATTTAGTTATTTCGAATTTCATAGATTCGTTTGAATTATTCGTAGAAACTTCTGCTCTTCTTTTGCACGCCGTACGTAAATTTCTCGCTAACGTATTAATATCTGATCTTTGTTCAATACGATTTTTAATTAGTTCTAATGCTAAGTCCTTCAAAAACAGGCGTCTGCTTCTATATCTGGTTGGTGGATTAGCAGTTGAAAGCAATATGATTCGAGCATTTATTGCAGCAATATTCAGAGCAGAAAAAAAAATTACCATTGGCCATCTCCTTGTTATTCTGGCAACTGAATAACTTGCTGCCATTTCGTCTACCGTATCCACTGCTCCCTTAGTCATATTATAAAAACATATCATTTCTGGCTTTTTCTTTTCTCCAGTAGTATCATCTATAGCATCATCGTTATGTAATGTTGAAAGCATAAGAACAGTTTTTCCTTTTTTAGGAACATAAGAAATTAATGTTTTATCTTTTTCAAAACCAAAAAGTGTAGAAAATATTTCCCTTCCCTTAGAAGTAACAAAAGTAGGAGGAATTTCCCTTTTGTTTTTCCGCATTGTTCCTACAAGTGTCAGCTTTTCTTTTAGAAGATCCGCAGCTAGTGGGTAACTCGTATACCAGTTATCTGTAGTAATGTTTCTGCTAGATTTATGCAGTGGTTGAATTAATCTTTTCACAACGTCAGATGGACTAGTACTGACCTTGAAGGGACCATCTGGCTGTGTACCGCAGTATATTTCCATATTAGAAGTATAAAAAGTTCTTGAGTCTACCAGTGCAAAAATCTTGATTCCGTATTTTGCTGGTTTGTTCGGCACATATTGCCGGAACCCACATCGGCCCCGAAAGGGTTCAAGTTTCTCGTCAATAGTGACGTACTCACCTAAATTATAAGAATCTTTGAAATTTGAAATAAATTTTTCAAAGAAATCTCTAATTGCGGCCAATTTATCAAAGAGTTTTCTCTGTGGCCTGTCAATTTGTCGAAACGCATGCAACGTAAAAGAAATAAAAATCGCTTATAGGGCATTGTTGTGTGAAAAATTTCAATACCTGTACCGTCAGTAGCCCAAAAGTCCTTTACGTTGAGATGCGATGACTTGTGAAGACCACATAAATATAAAAGTCCTATAACTGCTTTTATCTCGACCACGTCAGTAGGTTTTGCATCTCTTTCACGTTTATAATGTAAAACTATCTCAGAAATATATAAATTCGTACATTCTACAATTATTGACAATATACTATTATCAATAAGAATATTCCAACTACTAAAGGGATCAGTAACATTTCTGGCTTCTCTTACAGGTCCTGGAAGATGAGTCATAATATTATGCGAACGAACTCTTACATTTTGCCTAAATTTCTTTTTTTTCCACACCGTTTTTCCATCTTTTCCAACAAAATCATCAGAATCATCATCATCTTTAGTATTATCCAGTTCATCATCTTCTTCTGTATCTGTATTATGTTCACTAAATATTTCAATGTCAGTATCACTTTCAATTTCCGAAATGCAATCTTCATCACTTTCAACAGTTTCTAATAAATCTCGCAGCCGTTGCATCTCTAATTCATAGGGACTCATTCTTTTTGCCATAATGCACTAAAAAATCTTTAAAAATATAATTTTAGCTACTTTAAAATCCCTTGCGAGTAGAAATACTTATTGTTATACTCTAGACTTTAATTTCTGAAATAAATATTCCGTCAGGAAAACACTTACGTGGACAGGCGCGTGGGGTGTGTCATACCCCAGTTCCAACAAATGCCAATAAATCTTTTTCTGAAACACATATGCAACAGTAAACCGGATCTGAAGGTCATACACTACTAAAAACTCAGCTACTGAAAGGGGCACAAAATTGCGGTTTCACAAGTTGGGAATATTCCACTATTTTGTAGGGGTGGGGTATAATACACCCCACGCACCTTCCCGCGGGTTAAACAGAATATAAAATTATGCACTAGCGTGCGTTAGAATATCGACATTAAAAGTTTAATAAATTACTTTTTTTCGCATATAATGAAGAATAAAATCAATTATATTAAAATAATTTTTTAATTACCTGGGACGAAAATCGAAACATCAGAATTGTTAAGAATTAACAATTTTATTTAGAATGTTCTTGCTCTGCTTGTTCACTTGCTCTGACGAGTAAAACGAAGTTACTTTAGAACACTGGCGTATTCATTACTTTGATAAATAAACACAACTAATATTCCATGACGAAAATCAATAATTCAGTTTTTCGCCCAAATAATTAGCATTGTTTAAATGCGTGGGAACATGCATTTACAATATAAATTGATCTATCACGTGGGTTATTCTGTTTCTGCATGGGATTTTGATTGACTTGGCCAGTAAAAGTTTCTTATTTCTAAAATTCCATACTGATCTTCCCGCACTTTATTTCAGTAAGGTGAAAAATTTGGTTCTTGTCAATAAAAAGCCATCTTTGATAACATTAACAAATTTTATCTATGCTTGTGAAAGCACAAACATATGACTCATCTTCTGATGTTGCCATTCCTGCAAAGCATTGCTCTGTTTCATTTATTTATAATTCACGATCTTTACATTATTTATGCCAGAGTGGTTGCGTTAATATGCAAGTATCTTAAGTTCAATAAATTATGTATATGATCTCTGTTGATACTATTTTATTTACAGCGAAATCATCTTGCTTCTTTCAATACAATTCGGTACTTCCGTATTGTACCGTCGATCGGGCCGCTTAGCGCATTTTAGCGGCAATTGTAGAAGACGACTTCCTTTAGGTTTCCTCAGTAATGATTGGCGATTGTTGGCAAAATTCACCTCAACGGTCGACGAAATAAAGCGCAAGTACCCAAAGTTATTAGTATTTTTAATTCCTTATTTCGCAGTTTTGGAATAGTATGAAACTGACCTCATTGCTCCAAATTTGTAGCACCTTGAGGCAATATAACAAGTTTCGTATTTAACTTGCGTTTTCGATGCAATAATCTTTTATTTCTATTTCAAACATATTATGTTCTTTAATTTATTGGATACTTCGATTTCATTGCTTTCTCTCACGTTTTTGTTCTTTTAACAACTTCAGATCCGAGCTTGCTTTGAGGGTTTTTCTTTAATTATGCATTTAAGTCTCTGTTGAGTGTTTTATTTCAAATCCTTCAGACTTTTCTCTATTTTCACAGTAGTGTCTCGCCATTTTTTAATATATCTAAGAAAGACACATTTTAAATGTTAATTTACTTGCTTTTTCTTGCCGCGAAAATGTTTGAATGTTAAATTTGAAGTAATCAAGCATGAAAGTAAAAACATATCATGTTCCTAAAATGGGTATTTCTATATTTCGTTTACTTCCATTAGGGGCACTTACCTGCATTAATATTTCAAAATATTCATCTCCATGTTCCTAAAATGGATATTTCTTCTACTTCTATTAGGAACTCTTACCTGCATTAATATTTCAAAACATTCATCTTCATGTTCCTAAAATGGATATTTCTTCTACTTCCATTAGGAACTCTTACCTGCATTAATATTTCAAAACATTCATCTCCATGTTCCTAAACTGGCATTCCAAAAGTAGCTATTTCTGTATTTCTTCTGCTTCCATTAGTAACACTCACCTGCATTAATATTTTCAAATATTCATCATATTCCTAAAATGGGTATTTCCTTATTTCTTCGACTTAGATTAGGAACACTTACCTGCGGGGTTCATAAAATGAGTATTACTATATTCATCCTACTTCCATTAAAGTGCATTTCTATATTCCTTTCCCATCAGAAACACTTACCTGTATTAATACTTCAAATATTCATCACCATGTTCCCAAAATGGGTTTTATCAAATGAGCTTACAGACATAAAACAACAAAGGCAATTTCAATGGAAGGAAGGAACTATCCGGGAGTAGCGAAACAAGTATAGCTCGATGACAGGGGTATTGTGCTTGCGGTTTGGCACCAATACGCACAGCATTATTGTCAGGACTGTTGTTCTTCTGGTTGATTTTGCAAACATAACTGGAGTCCTGAGTCAGAACAGAGAGCTTACTCAGAGCTATATTCGCCAATGTGTAGAAAATAAAACAAAGATAAGAAGGATTAAATTTAGACTTTATTCTCACAGCCTACAGGTGCTCCCGCACTTCTGGATTCAAAGACCAGAAATTTCAAAGACCAATACTTAGAACGTAAAAAATAAGAAAATAAACTAACTTAACTAAATAAGAACTAAGATGTTTTACAGAGACTAGTAACTCGAAGATTGGCCCTTTAATACTACGTATGTAGTGAGCAGGATGCAAAGACTACAATACGTCTTCGAATATCAGCGATAGCTAAATTCTGGCCTTAAAGGCAGACAACGAAAATCACACGCGTGGTAAAGGCCGCGAGAAATCTCTCTTTCATTAGTCTCTTGGATAGAAGCCACATCTTAAATACTTTTACAGTTTGCAACCTCATTTGCATACACTAAATCTATTTGCGCTTATTCTGGCCGGAAATGGAAAATAAGAGGAGATAGTAAAGGTTTAAAATAAAATAAAAGTTAGTAAAACTTAAAACCCTTACAATATGATTGAAAGGTCCTGAAGATTAATTACTCACAGTATCTTTGACAGTTTATTCTATCAATGCCTCTTGGAAAATAGCTATGTATTGATACTGGTATCCTTCAGAAAATCCCATTCACGGCCTGAGCTGTGTCAATGTACACTGTCAGATAACAATGCAATTCGTAAGTTTGAGTATAAATTCCACCGTAAATTACCTTCCAGATTATAGAATTTGCCATCAGCATCTGCACATGAGAGTTAATTTTTTTGAAGGGTGCAATTTATTTTCCCAAGTAAGAAAGAAAGTTTAAACTCCATCCAACTGGATTTTCTTTTATTTGAAAATAAGAAGAAAACTTCAAGCCATTCATTGAAGACCCCTTCCAAGATTCGCCTGACACGGAATAGATTACTTTGAAAACAGATCGATGAAACGGAACTCAACTGATGCGGATTTATCCGACCATGGGAGTCCTCAAAATGAGGATAATTGCACACCTCGATGTAGGAGAAAATTGAACGGGCAGTGCTTTTCTTCCCGCCAGAGCTTAAATGCCTGCTAAATTATTCACCGGCGCCAATAACCGTAACCATTGTCAGACAAGCAATCGCGGGTAGGAGAGGCCGGAAAAGAATTTATCGCTGGTTTAAAAATTCATTCCAGTGCCATTACATGAATCTGAGGCGATAACAATAGTTCATGAGTTGTTTGCTCTATGAATCAATTGTCTGACATATCACGCGATGAAGATATTAAACTGTAAATGTTTGATGAAATTAGAAGTTTGCTGTAAGCCCAAATAGTCTGCGCACTTACGCAATAAAGAAAGCAACAAAAAGGATAGACTGAAGTTATATAATCGCATCAAGCATCAACTATTATAAAACAGAATGAAAAAATAATTTTTCGCGTCATATCTCTCTGCACTGAAATTTTTCAATTACATTTTGCTAGGAAATCTAAAATTAGAAATAAAGTTCCTATGCCTGGAAAAAGAATTTGCAGTTTTTATTCATATTTTGAGGTATCTGTCTTCCTTACATACCTAGAGTTGATTGGTTGATATTTTGTTTTTCTTTTGCTTTTATATAAAAGTAATTTTACTTCACATTTTTGTGAAATAAAAAGAAACTGTTTAAGTAAAACTATTTTTTGGATTTAATTTTTTATTTCTGATCTAAGACGTACGTTGAGAGTCATTCTCTTTTTTATATAATTTTCTAAAGTTTATTCTTTTAAATAAAGTTGTGGAGAAAAGCGACGAATTGAAAGCTTTCAAAAAGCATGTTTATTTGCTAAGATGCTTACTTGCTAAGATGAGGGAACTACTTAGCAGTTATAGTTATGCCATTTGAGCCCTTGATATATAACTGATTATAACGGAAGAGAAATAATGACGTAATTATTTGTAAATTTCATAACATTACTATGCAGAAAAATAAGAATGCGCTATTTAAACATCCCGGATTAATAAACATTTTCTTGGAATTTTGAAACATGTTAATCAAAGGGGTGGTGAATATAAGTTGTCAGTTATATTACCGTAAATAATATCAATGGTAACTCAATATATATTATGTCACTTAGATTAAACACATCAAATTTACAAAACTACGTAAGAAACTCTGCATGTTGGTCAAATATTAGCTAGTCAAGTTACTGTTCGCATTTAATATCGGTTGATTAAAATTAGTATTTTCTTGCAGTGACTAGTCATATCAATTTAAAAGAAAGAAATTCCCTTAATCTCTCTTTCTAAGCTACAACCAGCGGCCGAGCGGTAAAGTCACTGAACACTGGTAGTTCGATCCAGATTTCGAATCATAGCGAACGGGTTGGCAGCATGAGCGTTTTCTTTGTTTTTCCTTATGTGTAACATGTATACAAGCCAAATTTCCTTATCAATTGCTTAACGAAAGCCTCCCTTCTCTTAGGTAGACAACCCTCGCATGCTTGGCGTAATCAAATAATCAAATCTAAGCTGCAAGTATCAAGATTATAATAGTTGAGGAATATCTGGAGACAAAGAAAGAGAAATGCCAATGAAACGTTTTCACATTAGACTAAACAATTCTCCAGTGTGATCACCTTCTAGCTTTTGACAACCTATAGGCAAAGAACGTTTAAACACATGCCTTGCACTTATAGTTTTAATCCTCTCACCTAGAAGAAGAAAGACGGTTAATGGCTTGACTCCCAAAAGCCCGGAATTTATGATAAATAAATAAATAAATGTCTGAGGGAATTTTCATCGGCTGATGATAGATTCGAATAATAGATTTCAGTATCTTTGATAATGTCATAATACAGGGTAAGTTTCGCCGCTTCGAAGAGTGTAATATAATGTAATACACGAGTGTGCTGCGACCCTCCTGGCCGATAACTTGCCTCATGGTTAACGCAGCACACCCAACACAGGCAAACAAAAGTACCGTTACAAGATTAAAACAAATTATTAAAACACAGATTAAAACAGAAATACAGTCAAAAACATCAAACCAAAATTCCCAGTATTGTTCTATTGCTATTTATAAAGTTTATCAAATCTTTTGAAAATCTAAACTGTTTATTGCGGCAGTAGAATTCCTTTATGTTACTACATTTTTCCTTAGGGAATTTACTGAACGCCAAGGATATGATCAAAATCTGCATCTGAAGTAGAAAATAGAGGGGAAATAGTGATAAGTGTTTTTAACCGTTTCAGATCACGGTTCAGAATGTCGCCGTTGCCTCGTAATTCCAAGAAAGTATTCAAAAAGAGTGTAAATCGGAGTCTTTGAAGTGAATTCAGATTAAACGGTCTTGTTCTTGGAACGATCTAGATATCATATGCTAATTTATAAATAGTAACAAACCGTGTGAAATGTGTATTAACTAGATAAATTAATGTGTATAAATGAATACCTCTTCCCACCAAACAAATGAACAGAATAATATCCACGGAAGTTGAAATGTACTACGGGGCAATAACGCAATAAGAAAATTTCACGAAAGACCGTTTTGGTGCTAAATTCGAATACATCAATTTACATATTTTACCATGGAAAGCACTCGAGGGCTACCTGCCTGGGTGTCCTCTGAATACACCGCGGCAAAAATATCGCGTAAGAAAACGTTGCGGAGAAAACAACCTAAGGCGAAATGTCGTGGTACAAATCATCGTGGAAGAGAAGAAAGGAAGGAGAAAACATCGCAGTTCTAAAACATTGTGGTACAAAATATCGTCGTTGAAAATAAAGTGGGTCAGAAACTTCGCAGGTTCAAAACATCGTCGTCGAAAATATCGTGGTTAAAAGTAAAGTACCTACATGTCATCGCATGACGACAACATTGCGCACATGTGTTTCTCAGGTTTTAAAAGCTGTAAATGCATTTTCGCATTATGATTTGACGAGGCAAGAAGGAAAATGGGATATTTTTACTTTTATATTTCGTACTTTTGAAAGAACTAATAAATTTTTGCTGTAAAATTAATAAGGAAATTTAAGCATTTAAAAACAGAAAATGACTAGAAAATTAATTAATGCAACTTATAGCCCTTAATTGAATTTTAAATTTACGTAGTTAATTAACAAAGCTCAATAATAAATTGATCTTTTTTTTGTAAAGTTTTACTCATTATGTTTCATGAAAAATACATCCTAAAAAGGTGTAGAAAAAGGAAGATAAATAACTGCATGAGGTTACATCTGTAAAAATTGCTTAATTAATTATGAAATTATTTCCTTACACGTTTGTTAATCTGATATTATTTTGATGAAAACTGTATATCTCATTTTGTTCCGGTGTAAAGTGTCGTTAACATTTCTTGCGCTTCCAAATCTTTACGCGAATATGCATGTACAACTTTTGAAACCTAAAAAACGAGTGTGTGCGATATTATCGCCATGCGATGATTTGCAGGTGCTTTAGTTTTTACCCTGGGATTTTCGAAGACGATATCGTTTAACTGCAAAGTTTTTGAACTGTTTTTTTGGACGACGATGTTTTATACCACAATGTTTTAGAAGTGCGATGTTTTCTCTTTGCTTTCTTTTCTTCCACGACGAGTTTCCCTTGCGTCGCTCTCTCATCAACGTTTTCGTCCGCGATGGTTTCGCCTGTAACTGCCTGCTTGAAGGGACGGAAGCCTTCTCAGAGGAATTTCGAAGGGAAACAGCCTCGTATCGACGTTTCACAAAGGGGAGAATACGAAAACACATATACAGCCAGCCCGGTTCCCTGGCATCAAACACAGGCCAAACCAGTGTACAGCGACTTTACCACTCGGCGGTGCAAACCGCAGCAGAATCTGCATTAATGAACATCTAGAGCCAAAAAAATGGTAAATAGTGAAAGCTATTTGAAATTCGTGAACTGAGTTGTTGAACGGAAATCGAAAATGCACATTATTGCTAGTTACCTCATACGATCTCGTGTGCATATGGAAATTAAAACATGGGTTGAAGACATCATTAAGTTTGAAATTTTTGAAATTCATCTCAAAATCGAATTTGAGTCTAAATGATCATCGTTACATCTGTAATGTGTCACGACACTCATTGTTGATCTACCGTGGTCAGTGGTAGTAAGTGTTGACCTACAGTGGCAATGATAAAATGCAAATTGGTGATCTATATCATTTCTCGATGTCAATTGTTCTCACGCAGGCAGTGTACAGAGATTCAAGATAAGGAAAAAATTAAGATTATTGTTGATCGAAATATTATGGGTTTTGTGAAAAATATTCTGTTAATAAAAAAGGCTTCGAAACCAAACTGCAGACACATTAAAATCGTTTAAATACGTTCTCGATTATAAATAAAATTAATTTATTTGAACTGTTGTTGAAAATTAAATTGTAAACTCAAAATTCGTGTCAATGTAATTCATGCAATTGAAAGTTAATTTTAAAAACGGCCAAGAGTAATTAATTTTTTTCTGGCATGAGCAATGATGAAAGCAAATCCATCACAGGCATGAATATGCTACACTGTGTTATGAAACCTGCTTATTCAATCAAGAAATTTCAAAATTTTTATTGAGGAATTCCGAGCCTATGGTGAACGTTATCCGTGTCTATTTTATAACGGAATGAATTATATAAAATATTTTTTTTTACGAATATATAATTTTACTTGCCTTTCTTGCCCGAATTCACAACCTCAGATAATGGACGATTCTGCAGTATGGAATAAAATTAACAAGAGAAACAATTTTGATATAAGGTACACAGATAATAAATGTTCCTAAAAATTGCCCCGTAAAATTTTTAAAAAATAATAAAAAGAGCTTTTTTAGTATATCATTTTTTTCCAAGCCCAAAATGGGCTATTAGTCTCGAAATGGGATTTTATTTTTAATCACTATAATTGCATCGTCGTTTCACTTCTGATACGAGTTTGTTGTCATTCGGCAAAATGTAAGATATAGTTTTACGGATTCATGGATTAAGAGTGACTGATGACAGTCCTTGATGAGGAAATCAAAACAATTTATTCTTCAGTATTACATAGGACAATAATTTTGTCGCCAAATGGGAGGTTTCGCACCAAGTCTGGCAACCCTGCCTTTCCTTGCCACTTTCTGACAACCCTAACCCCACTTTGCGAGGAAGCTATCTTACCGCAGCTGGGAATTTCGTAACAATATCTGTATTTCATATTAAATCTGTCTGTTTTTGATTATAAATTAAGCTATTTTAAAGCAATACATTTAGCTCCTAAAATTATTAATTTCTTACTCTTGAATCAGATTAATTTAAATAATAAAAATGGATTTCATTCATGATTTGTATAAATTATATATATAATTTATAGTGTATATTTATCTTATATAATTTATACACTACTCAAGATATTTTAATTCATGAGTTGTATAAATTATTATTTTATGTTCATGATTTGTATAAATTATATATATAATTTATAATAATTTATACAACTCATGAATATAAAAAATATCAGTATTTTAATAGGATGACGTTATGTATTTTTTAATATTTATTTCAAATTTCGTAAAACTTTAATGAACTTTTGATTAACAAACTCAATCAACTAAAGCGAGCAGTGGCAACACTGTACGGAATAAAACATCACCAGCGCGCGACACAGTCTATCACAAATTCTAAAAACATGTTGGTTTTAAATCTTTTGTGATGTTGCTGTTAAACTGAATTTTGTGTGGCCTAAGGGCGAAGAACGTGATATTTAATAAAGAAATGTAACATAAAAAAATAAGTCTGAAAGCTTTCATATTTTATATTACGCCCAAAGCTGCGTTTTATTTCGTTTACACTAACATTACAGACGATTCAAGAGCGTTAGGAACAATGCACTCTTGGGCTGAAAATGTTTAAAAACAGCATATCTTTAGAATTTCCGATAAACAGAACTAGGGATAATTCAATAGAAATAAAAATCTTTTTTCAGTAAAGTGTTGTCATTGCCTGCTTCGAAATCATTGAGTTTGTTAATCAAAAATTCGTTAAAGTTTTACAAAATAGGAAATATATAATAAAACATATTCGAAATTCCAAATTAGGGCTTCCAGGGGTCAATATTCGGGTGGAGGACTCCATTAGCCAACATTTAATGGCTCTGGGTACCGTCGCTTTTTCACAGTGCGAGAAACATACCTACATTATACAGACTCTTCATTACTTAATTTCTTTAAATATAATACAAGGTTGTAATATTTCGTGGCAACAATTTGAAAAGTGAAACGAAATTTATAGTGAGCCAATAAAAAATGACGTTTCGCGACTAAAAGCCGAGCTTTTGCCCCTTTGGTCTAATAACAATAAAAAGGAAAAAGAAAGCTCAATTATTTTTCTATTAAAACTGACCATTGATATGTCAAATTCAGAAAGCACTGAAAAAATAGAAAAATATGTGCCACATTTAACACTGCATCGGGAATTCTAAACATATGCTTTATTCTAAACACATTCTTTTGAGCAACCTCTAAAATCTGAAGCATTTCAGTTTTTTTTTTGTTATACTTGTCATGTGATGTTATATAGGTTAGCCTTTTAAATTGGATCAAACTTTTGTTGGTATAAAACGCACTTATTAGTTTAATACTCGCAGAACATCATTCAGGCGATACTACTATTCGAAATTCCTTTAAAAAGGCAGGAAATTTTTTAACACTGGTGTTTGCGGATCTGCTTACATATCAGCTCAAAATGGTTTACAAATAATTCAGCCTTAAAAATGACATTATACGTTATGTAAAGAAAAAAAATCAGAATTTTATTTTATAATCCCTATCTACATTAACTATATTTCTTATAATACTGATATCGAATTTAAAATATTTTACCAATTATCCATATGCTCTTCTTACAATTATCATCTTTCTCCATTTCACAGTTAGTATCGTCGTAACATCATACCTCGTAGATAACATTATCTTCAGTTCCATGCATAGCATTGTTCGGCAAAAGTGATAACTTTTGTTTTAAAATTACTAGAATATATATATACCATTAATTCGTAATAATTTATAATAAGAAAACTTTCCATATACCATCTCCAAGCAACAGAAATTGAATTTAAAACCCGGAATGAAAAACATTTTTAGTCATATATATATATATGTTGCGTGCGTACGGGTTCGTTATGGATTAAATGCACAAGTCGTTAAGAAGTTAACAGTTTGTGCTTTCCACAAGAAATAAATCAAAATGCTGAAATGTTTCTTCAGAGATATTCGCAGAATATCACAATATCTCAAACATTTAGCAAAACTCAACTCAAAACAGATAAACTAATTCTAAAAACAACGAAATCGCTACAGCATTAAGTAAACAAACAGCAATTCGCTTTAATTAGCTACAACTACAACAACAATTGAGATGAGGTGTTTCAATTCAGATTTTATAAGCTTTTTAATTAATCACTAGCACAATCTAGATGTTTCTGGATGGCAACAGCAATTACGGGATATTTGTTTATTAAATATTAAATGCAGGCGCTCTTTTATTTTTATTTTTCCGACGTAGCTTTCTTTTCAAAAATAGTATGTGTCGCACGGGAAAATAAACAAATTTTAATTACATTTCAAAATAAATAGCAAATAAATGTGAAATCCGTAACACTGCCTCCCTCCCAAGGACTGCACGTCCCGGGCAGTACAATCATTGGACAGGAAGCTAAACTTACAACTAAGGCATTTGTGCAATAATAAACATTACGTTATAATAACAAAATAAACAATAATTGCAGTAAGTAACTTTCAGCAAATCAAATACTATCAAACGCTAAATACAAATCAAATACTAAATACAAATCAAATACTGACAAATAGTAAATACAGATCAAATACTATCAGATACGAAATACAATTCAAAATACTATCAAATACGAAATACAAAAAAGGACCATGGTCTTATAGTATTTACATTACTATTTACAATTATATACACTACGTACTATGGCCACAGTTAGGAACTAACCTGTCGTAATGAATGACTTTAGGTTTAGATTTCGATGACTTACGGATCCGAACCACGACGTCGTTCAGCCTGTTCAGGACTGTGTACGGACCATTCCAAGGATAAGTACCATCCCAAGGTGACTGTAGTTTCGGAGAAAGTCCTTTTCTGAGTGTCGGATTCCATAACCACACCTTCTCTCCTTCGTTGAAACGATGTCCAGCACCTCTCGTGTAGTAGCGGGTCTTCATCTTCTCCGTCGCCAAGTTGACTCGCTCTCGTGCAGAGTTGTGCATCACTTCAAACCGGGCCTGGACATCTTGAATGTATTCCTCAGGCGATGAAGGCGCATCTAGAGGGCGACCAAACAAAAGATCACATTGCAGACGAAGGTCACGACCGAACAGCATTTGAGATGGGGAATAGCCGGTAGTCTCGTGGACAGCACTGCAGTAAGCCAGTAAAAATAGCGGTAATTTCTTGTCCCAGTCCTGTTGGTTTCAGGAAATCGCCAATAAGAGGTTACTGAGAATGGTTCAATTAAACCTCTCTACCATACCGTCCGACTGGGGATGTAAAGGCGTTTAGGTTTTGTCAATGCCGAGTAGCTTGCAAAGTTCTTTGATTATAGCCGAGGTAAAATTCCGTCCCTGATCGGAATGTAACTGAAGAGGCACTCCGAACCTGGAAATCCAGTGCTGTATCATCATCTCTGCTACTGTGACAGCCTCTTGATCAGTAATAGTTTACGCTTCAGGCCACTTGGTGAAGTAATCAATGACAACGATGATGTATTTGTTGCCATCAGCAGTTCGTGGCAGAGGTCCTAAGATGTCTAAGGAGATATATTCAAAAGGTGCTCCTACATTGTAACGTTGCAGCTTCCCTCGGTTGCGTTTCTTCGGTCCTTTCCGACTTGCGCAGGCATCGCAACATCGGCACCATTTTTGCACGTCATCCTTTGCATTATTCCAGTAAAAACACTCCCGAACTCTCCGCAAGGTCTTCATTATTCCGAAGTAACCTCCTGCAGGGGACGTTCGGGATTCGAGATCTTGGGAGTAGCAGCTGCCATCGGAATGTCTTTCCATCATCCGATTCGAATTCCCGGTACAAGACGCCGTTTTGAATATGCAGTGAGTGCCAAAGAGCCGAACATTGTTTTGTCGTGGGACTATAGCTCGAAATGTTCTGGCAGGTAGGTTTTCTGTTTGAGGTCTCCATTAACTCAATTATGGGTTTAATGTCACGGTCTTCCAGTTGGTCTTTCTTGATTTCCTTGTCACTCCATGGGTCTGGATCAGCCGATGTTGATGTTGTAATTTGTGGTGAGACTGTATTAACCAGTTGGTATTTAGCTTCCACCAAAAGCAGCTCAAATATGAAGATTGGCAGTAAATGGTAAATTAGCCCAATTCGAGGTTTAACACGGACTTATCAAGAGAAAAGCGTGATAAAATTCCAATCCAGCTACTGCGATTAGTGCATTTCGTCAAACGGAAAGCATTGAGATTGAAATTGGAATTACATTAAGAGTAATCAAATTAAATAAACATAATAATGTTAGTCTCAATGCTTTCGTTTCTTTTCCCGACGCGCGTGCCATAAATGTAAAACTGATTAATTGTGCTAGAAAAAAACTATACAAGGAAACCTACTTAGGCGAATGTACGAATTAAAATAAATAGCTAAAAAGCCATTAGTAAAAAATTACATAATTTTAAGGGAGATCCCAATGAGCTTGAAGAATTAAACTTAGTTAAAGAAAAAAATTAAAATAAACTTAAAAGTAAAAAATAAAAATAGAAATAGCGCATCAAAATGGGTCTTGCTGAGACCAAAGGCAAAGCTGGAGGAAGAAAAAGACACTATTTATTTATTATTTATTCATGGTGTAAAAATATTTTACTCTGGAACTACAGTAATGAAATGTTTTGTTAAGCAATAGTTTTAAGAACTTTCCTTATTTATATATATATATATATTTGCTCAAGCGTCTTTCACTTTATAGCAAAAGTTAAGAACTTTATTTTACTCTTACTAACTCTAACCTTTAGTGAAGGTAACAATTTTACGACTCTCTGAGAACAGGTACCACAGCTGCGAACCAAAATAACACTTATCACACAATTACCGAAAACTCAAATGATGCTTATGCCCCAAAAGTGAAAAATTACGAAGGAAAAACTTTCGGTGTCAAAAGTGTTTTTCTCTAAAGCCTTCATTCTTATTTTTCGAATGGAAATCTTTTTTTTCGAAAGTGAATGGCATTCACTTTAAACTCGGCTGTTGTACATAGTTTACTTGGTTTAAGACAGGCCATGGATTATTCACAGTCTTACGATATATATAGCTTTTTATATAGGACGATTTCAAATTTGTCTTATACACAAATATATAATTTAGACTGCATTTTTCAGCAAAATATTAACTCTCTTCCTTTACACAAATCGGCTTATATTTGGTAAAATATGGTAATTATTTTTAATTAAAATTTCGCATCGTGTACCATTACCGTGACAGCAAATCTGTGTTTAGCTTCAATAACATCATTGTAAATGGGTTCGGACTCTAGAGAAATCTTAGTAAACCTGGAACATTCGACCAGCTAAATTCAGATTTGTTAACGCCGTGAGAGATAATGAATGCTATTTTCTCCCTCGGATCTATCTGGAACTGATGCTGCACGTTCTCCACACGCTGATTATTGAACGTCATGTTAACAGACAGCTATCTTCAAAGACCACTAGTATGTTTCCCAGGGAACGATAATGTACCTGCCGATTCCCAGCCAAGGCGTAACAAATGAGTTTGTAGCTCTTACCATTTGACATAGATGTGGCACGTAATCCATGAAATACAAGTTAGTGAACACAGAGTAAATTTGTGACGGCATGCGGTAATGGAAACTGAAGGCAATTAATAAATCTTCAGAGATTTGATCAGGAAATGGGGAATATTCCGCTTAGCAATCCTTTATTAATAAAATACCAATCTAAATGTTTGACATCTTGTGTTTGCAAAAATTATGAAAAGCGAAGCCTGCTATAAAGGATATATAATGAATATTAATGAACTTCTGCAGACATTTCAAATATTTTGCAGTTTAAATTTCAAAGACAAATAAATTATGTAAAAGGAGCAAAATTTTTGGATTCTAGTGTAATAAAAAGTAACTTTTATATTTAACGATTGCTTATAACTATTAAAATCTGTGCGTGCCTGTCTGTTTCTTTCTTTTTTTTTTTTTTTTTTTTTTTTTTTTTTTTTT
>KK116042.1:48429-69851 GCA_000611955.2 Stegodyphus mimosarum
TTTTAAAAGTCTGTTTAATATTATTATTATATATATGTTTAATATTATATTTATATAAATACTTGCAGAAGGTTAAGCTCTTGTTGGTGGGAGAATGTTGGGTTTCGGATAACGTGAGGTTTATAATTTATGAATGTTTTCATTTAATTTTATTTAGTTAATTATTTTTTTTTTTAGTTTTGTTTCTTGCATGGAGCAATCGAAAGATGTACAATATTCAAAGCTTTGAAGTTTTGAACAAAAGTTGTTTAATGTGTTGAATTTTACGACCATAATAACTTGAATATTTTAATGAGTTTATGATGCATCCGTTTATTAGTGAATTTAAATATATTTACGTAGTTGATAATTTTGGAGTCCGAGGAAAGTGTTATAAGATTTATTGTTTTATTATTTATTATACTATTTTATCATGAATTACATAGGTAGGATTATGTTTTTACTTGCAAAGCTGATGGACTTTGTTTTACTTATCTAGTATTTTATCATCTCATTTTACTATTCTGTTTACATAAAATAACGGCGTTCCACTACTACAAAACTTAAAACTGATTGCGTTTATAAATCACATTCTAGTGCTTTCATTGCCGCCAAAAAAAAAAATCGCCACATTTTGAAGGCCAGAATAGTTTGGCGCCAACTTACCCAGCTTATGGAATTTTAGCCGCATCATCTCCTCCGGCACGGCGAGGAGTTGAGTTTAGAGAGAGGAATCACCGGATTCCAAAAATTCGTGGGAAATCATTTCGGGCATTCGCATCTTCGTACGACTTAAGTCAGCGGAGATATTAATTACAAACTCTGAAACGCTAATTTTTGTCTTCATTTTTCCGAGTGGAACAGCCTTGCACGCTAGAGATAAAAATCTGCTTTATTTCAAAAGGTGTTGCCACTCTTGCTTTCAAATCGTTCAGGTCCTAGAATCTCTTATTAAAAAAATTATAGGTTTAGAAGATAAGAAATCAAAGTAGCATTGCCAAATATTAAATATATTATTCGGATTCCAAAAATTCGTAGGATGCCATGTTGACCATTCTCATCTTCGTACGACATTAATTAGCCGAAATAGCAATTAAAATGTATGAAAACGCTAATTGTCGCACTTATTTTTCCAAGTAGCAACAGTCTCGCGCCCTGGAGATAAAAATCTGCTTTATTTCGAAACGTGTTGCCACTGCTCGCTTTCAAGTCGCTGACTTTATTAACAAAAAATTTGTAAGTTTTACAAAATACAAAATAAAATCATTAAACGTATTTTTATTACATAAGATCATATTCTGAAGCTGCAGAAATCGCGCGATTGCGTGTGACGTCAGTGTAGATCGGAAACATTTCGTTAATATCAGCATTTGAAATAAATAGCCGCTGTTGGCAACATTTTTGTTTCAGATTATGATAACTGACGCGATATGTTACTATCACGTTAATACTTTTATTAATATTGAGAAAAGGTTGTTATGTTACATTAGATTTAAATCGGGAAGTCATACGTATACGTTTTAACCTGATGTGTCAAAAGTTTTTGCCGCCTAGTTGGCAACAAAAATGTATTTACAAATTGGTTGTTGCTTGAAAAGAATGAACTGATTTCATTCTTATTGGAATATTTTCTTACATTTTCTTCTCAGGTGTACATAGAACTTAAACATTTAAAATGGTCCTTAGCCCGCTTATAAGGTATTTCTCTCGCCTTCTTAGCATGCCTTCATGGTCTAATGGTCAAAGTACACTCGGCGCATATTCAGGAGATCTGTAGTTCGATTGCCGCCGAACGCAGGGCTCACTTTTTCACTTTTCCAACTTCGGAAAAAAAAGTAACTTCTGTGCAATCTGTCTAGCTTCCCTGCTAATGTTTTTTTTTAATTCTGTATTGTATTGAATTATATGCATAATGGTATATTGAATTCACTCACATGTTTGGGTTTCATTAAAAAAGCAAAAACTGCTCACCTTGACTGACACTTTTTTTTCTTTTTCAACAGCAATTTCTGTTAATTTTGTTTTACTTTCCATATCTGTCACCTTTCAAAGGTATGGTGCAGGCGTCCTGGAGACTCCAGAATTCCACTCGAAAATCAATGAAGGAAAATAAATTGTCATGATAAAAAAAACATAATTCCCAGCTTGATTCCCCTTCCCCTGCAGATAATCGTATTTAAATTCCAAAATTCAGTGCAAGATAATTATGATTCAATTAACTATTAACCATATTTTGAATTATTTTAGGTCATTTCGAGTGTTCACAATGTGCAATGCTGTCATCAATTTTATATATTATAGCCTTTCTTAGTACGTTATGATGACTTTTAAATGTTTTTAAATGAAAACAACTTCCGAGTGCTTAGCGTTTCGTAAAATAACCTTGAGCAATTCAAATCCCTTGCCGGTCATTTTCCCGTACAGGGAGAAAACATGAGATAATGATAGTTTTCTGCAAAAATCCGTAGATCTACAGTAGAGCTTCTACAGATTATGACAATAAAATTCGATGTTCTTAAACTAAAGATTCTTACCTCAACACAAAAAGCTCTTGTATTTCTTCGCAGTAATGGCAACTGTTTGCAATGTACACTGCGCAGAAAAAAAAAGGAGGGGGCAGTTTTGTATCTCCCATTCTACTGGGCCGACTGGCAAAATTCAAATTGCGTTTTTCATGTATCGAAAGCCCGACTTAGGATATATATTATATTTATATGTATCATTGTTCTAGCATAGGTATTTTGTCACAAAATCGTACTTTTTCTAAAATAAAATATCAATTTTTCCCATATTTCGATTCTACGACTTAAATTATGCCTATTTATTAAGTTTTGTAATTTTTGGTGAGACATATATGGAGAAATTAAAAACTTTTCTTTGGCGCATATTTTTCAAGTTTGCGCCAAGAATAATTCACTTGGTGAAATTCTTAATTTATAGTTACTTTACTTACTTTCCTTTTTCTTCATTGATGATCGAGAGGAAAAAAGGTCCATCGTTCATTCTTTCAAATAATTTGAACAAAGTGCGTAAACTACATTTTCGGTATTACAGCCTATATGAAATACGCCAAATTTCAAAACGTGCCAAAATGTAAATTCACGTATATCTTAGAAAATTTTGAATAAAAAAACTAATTTTTGGCAGATATGTTTAGAAATACATCTACTTTAAGATGATGTTAAAATTGTTGCAGGATATAATACAAAATTGTTTTCGAAAAATTTATAAAATTAATTAAAAATCTATAGTTTTAAAATAAATAATAAAAAATGTGCGACTTATATTTGGATTAAGCCTAACTTTCGAATTCTGGAAGAAAGTCAGTTTAATAAAAACAAGAAATATTAATAAATGTATATCAAATTCAATTAACATTGAGGACCTAAAATTTTGAGAGCTAACATTTAAAAACCTGCTCTTGCGATTTTCGCAAAACTTGGCAGTTTGCATCATTTGAGTCGTAGAATCGAAATATGGAAAAATTTGGCATGTCATTTCAGAAAAAGACCGATTTTGTGTTAAAATGCATGTGTTAGAACAATGCAATATATAAATATAATATATATCCTAATTCGCGCTTTCGAGGCATGAAAAACGCAAGTTGAATTTCGTCAATCGGCCTAGTAAAACGGCGTATATAACTGTCCCCCCTCCAGCTTTTTTTTTTTTTTTTTTTTTTTTTTTGTGTAGTGTGATTACGGCGATACAGTTTATGAAAACTGCGGGCAAAGTCCTCTTTCGGTATTCTATGAAAATTCTTGTTACAATTTTGTAAATTTTAATGTCTAGAACAATGATTCTCAAAGCTTTTCTGTAGCGGCACACTTTTAACGATCTCAAAATTTGGCGGCACGCAAAGAAAAATATAAGTTTAAATGTTGTTTATTTACCTGTAGTACACTGTGGAAAATACTTTATGATAATAATTTTGAATGTTAAATAAACTAATATGTACTGCAAAAGCAACAGTACGTTAATTAAGGGATTAATTAATCCCTTAATTAAGTTAAACAAGTTAATTATAAGAATACATTTAATGAAAATTTTGAGCTTGATGTTTTTTGATAATTTTACTTATATTTCGTCGCAAAAATGACAATGTTACTCTCATATCGTCTTCTATATTTAACAGTGTCGATCTTTTATTCGCGTTTATGTCGGTTAATACGGAAAATCCGAATTCACACAAGTAAGATGTAGAAAATTGAAATAAGATTTTGAAGGTTTTTTGGCCATAGTGAGATTATCGCATCACCTGCTCACCTTGACCCTAATTCAAAAAGAATTAAATAATTCTTCCGAATATTTTAAAATTAAATCTTGATTATTAGAAAGCGAAATTAATTCTTCCTCTTCATTCAAAGTTAATTCAAATAGAGAAGTTTTCGTTATCACAAATGGATTACGAAGCCCATCAAATTGTTTTATATCTAAATTTGGGAAATAATGAATAATTCTTTTCTTTAATGTTGTCAAATGGTCAATAACAATTTTATGAATAGTTTTTATTAAAATCTTTTGGAACTGACTCAAACTTTTCCAAATTGTCTTCCTGAGCTTTTTCTTCCAAATAGTTACTTGTTTTTGGAATCCCACCAGATTATCTGTTGAGTTTAATATTGTTACGTTTTTTTTCTTCAAGGTTCGTGGATTTGGAGTGAATAACGACGGCGACACTTGATGAAGTATGAAAAAACACTTTATTGGCCAGTATTTTACAAGACAGCTCCAAAATCACGCTTACAGTTGTCGAAGAACTACTATAAACACGCTGAAACAATCAGCGACACAGCCTTCAGACTATCAGGCTGTAACGGTGCAGACAGCTTCACGGCAAAGCACAGAGTACTGCTCCCGACTCTGGTCAGTCGTTCTCGGAACTCCACGTACTCTCGAGACTGACTCTCCACGCTAGAACTCGCGATGCACTCGACGATACGCTAGAGTACAGCTCCCGACTCGGTTCAGTCGTTCCCGAAGCTCAACATACTCTAAGATAAAACTCGACGATGCACTCACTATCTCGCGATACACTAAGAAACGCTCTCGATGTAGTCGAGGACCAACTAGACACTCGCTTACTGACTGACTATCAGCTCGCTAGACGAAACGCCAACTCACTCTCCGCGTACCAGCAGGGTTTATATAGCTTTTGGCTTGTATTCGAGAACGTTCTGGGCTAAACCAGGAAGAATTCGTTCTAGAAGGTTCTCCATGCGTCTATAGCATATCGCCAATTTTGTCGCCAAATGGGCGATTTCTCACCAAATGTGGCAACCCTGCCTTTCCTTACCATTTTATAGTAACCCTAAACCTGCTTTGCGAGGAAGCTATCTTACCGCGCCTGGACATTTCGTAACAATATTTTCTTTCGGACCTTACATACTTGAATTTTTGTTATTAAAAATAAACAATTTGAAAAGTGAATCGGGCATTCAGAGTGAATCAACGCAAAATCGCAAAACGAAAGTAATAGTCATTCGGGACTAAATCCCTTTGGACTAAAAATCTGAAATGTTTCAGATTTTAAATTACGTCCAAAGGGACGTTTATTTAACATTCTGTGTGTTACCTTTATTTGTTAAATACCATGTTCTTCGCACTTAAACCATAAAATTCAGTTCAACAGCAATATCGCAAAATAATTTTAAATTGAGCATATCTTTAGAAATTTCGGTACACGCTCTCACGCGCTGGAGATAAAAATGTTTTTCTGTACAACGTTGGTATTGCTGGCTTTGAAATCTTTGAGTTTGTTAATGAAAAATTCGTTAAAGTTTTAGAGAATATTGTTACGAATTTCACATTTATTTGGCTATTTATTTAGAACTGTAATTAAAATTCCTTTTTATTTTCCCGTGCAACGCACGCGGACGATTTTTGAAGAGAAAGCTACGTCAAATAATAATAATAATAATAATAACATGCATACATTTATGCAGATTTTTCATTTTTTAAACTTTAATGCAGAGCGATAACATTTAGTGGCAACAATTTGAAAAGTGAATCGGGCATTCAGAGTGAATCAACGCAAAATCGCAAAACGAAAGTAATAGTCCTTCGGGACTAAATCCCTTTGGACTAAAAAAATTGACTGATAAGTAAGCTAATCTCCCAGCTGCACCAATCAGAACTTCTCAATTTAAATTATGTACTGAATATGCGCGGAAATGCTCCGAATTGCGCTCTCCTCCAGAGCGCTAAAATCGGCTTGGATACATTAACTGGCCAGCTTATTAATGTCTTAAAAATCGAATTTCCCCAACTCTCATATACACAAAAGTGCTGCGGTACAGTGGTTGAGAATCACTGGTCTGAAACAAGCAAAACTTTTTCTCGTTTTAGTGCTTATTTCAGGTACAGAAATAGCAAGACACTTATCGAGGGCGGAAACTCCAAAAAAATTAGGATAATCCTGAAATTTTTAAAAGTCATACATATATACATGGCTTTATTTTTGTTAGTTAGTCAATGTAATGTAACTTCGTTGAGGTGTGTGTTTTTTACCACTGAGGTTTTTCATTTCGCATAACAGAACTAAAATTCCTAAAAATATTCTTACTCCAAAACGCATGAAAATCTACTAGGAACAAAACTACGATGCTTGCTTTTGAGAAGGTAAAATCCGCGCCACTGTTGGTGACAGCTGTATATGAAATTAATTAACCATAGTTTTTCTATTAAAAGCTAAAACTTAATAAAAACATATAAAAGTATTTTTGTACTTTAAGAGGTAGAGGATTTATTTTCGGAAATTTTGAATTACTTAGCATTTAAAATTAATCCGATACTTAATAATAGTAAATAATACCGTATTTCCTCCCTTTTTATAACTAAATTTATAATTCGGACACCGAGAGTGGAAAATTACGCGAGTAAATTAATTTTCAAAAAACGTCATTACACTAATAATAAAGAAAACGAAAGGTTGTCATGTCAGCTATCGCAATATTATTACTGTAAAAGAAATATATTTCATTAAGAGTACGTAGTAATATTAATATAATAATATCTAACAGATACTGAGCCAATATGTGACAGGTCCGACTCAGTTAGCTTGTAAAGTCTCAGTTAGCTTGTAAAGTCTCAGAGGTACCTCACATACATGACTTTTGACTGCACTTTCCAAGATGGACATCGGAGAAAGAAAGGAGAAGGAGGAGAATAAAAGACTTGCATTTCCAAAGATGAGCATGCCAGCAGTAGATAATTCCGCAAAGAGCTAGAATGTAAATAAAAGAAGTAAGGTGAAATCACCATGTTTGGAAAATTTTGAAGTGCGAGGGCACCTGCCATTTCCGGGTAGCTTAACTAAGACTCTGCAAAAAATGCTTTTCAAAGAACAAATGCAAGGGAAAACAAAATGGATGAAATGCTTAACGCTAAGTGGGAAAATGCGATAATGATTCCCACTATCTCTCTCTCTTCTTATTTTTGCGCGTGTGTGTGTTATTTTTATTGCTTATGCATTATTTTAGTTACTCTGAACATTCATCTAATTGCTTAAAAGCTTCTACGCAAATTCGAACTTTCTAGGTTGGTATAACTGTTTATGTTTTGAAAACTGATATCAGAAATTTTTATTTCAAAAGCATAATGATGACTCCTGTTGCAATATAACTGATTGTGAAACTGGTCTTATTTTCTACTAAATGCTTTCACTTTTTGAGTTAAAGGAATTTTACGCGCTATAGCCAAAAGCCATTTGATATTTGATGTCGATATATGGCCTTCTGAAAGTATTAATGTTGCATATCTTGTATTATATTCCTTATTTATAAGCAGAATGTTTTGACGGTGTATTTTCTTTATTTCATTTCAGAGTGTGACCGAATGTTCGTGAGTAATTCCGATGGTCTGAAGAACGGAACATTTAGCGCCCCCTACATGGAAAACATTCAGAATTACTCTCGCCAGTGCATTTACACATTCATCGCCACCGAAGACGAAAGGGTTCAGATCACTTTTACCCACTTTAATCTCAGAGGATCTAAGCCCCAGTAAATCACAATTTTCATTCATCTGAAATTAAGTTTAATTCTATTTTTTTTAGTGAAGACATAGATTTCAGTGCAAAATTTCTATGTATATATTTTGATGTGTTTTAAACAGTTAAAGCTGAATTTGTATAAATTTAAAGAGAAATGGAAAAATAACTTATATCTGAAAATGCTAACAGTGTTTAATCAGATTCTTTTTCCTTTCATTTTTATTTGTAGTAAAACATAATATGTCATTAGAAATATTTCTCTATATATAAATAATTAAATAAATATATCAAAATAAAGTACGTAGTTTAGAAACTACAAAATGTTGGATAATATTCATTTTTCCTTTTTATTGATTTGTGACACTTGTTTCATATTTATTATAATTAAAATATGTAATAAAAATTTTCACCAAATTAATTAAATGTTTCTTTTCATGTTTAGAACGTTTTTAAATGCTAACACTTAATTCACATGTAATTGTTTTTAATCACCCTCTCTTTTGTAAAATTTTCATTTCGCAGATATTTAGTCTACATTTATTAAATATTTCTACGTGAAAGATTCTTTATGCAACATGTTTCTTCATTTCATTTCAACATAATTGTTAGATATAGCTAAAGTTTATATTTCATGATTGGAAATTACTATCTTGAACAAATAAACAATTAAATAAAATAGAAAGGAATGCTTTTGATGAAATTAAAATATACAAAAAAATTTAATAAGCTGATAAACGGTATTTTTAATAAGATTGCATCGTTTTACTATTAATACAAATAATTCCATTAATTGATATTGCACAAAACATGCTTATTTAACAAGATATTATTGCGTTCTATGGGCTCGTCAATTTGGAGTAACTGAGGATAGCACTTGAAGACTACAACCTTCAGGCTATAACGCTGAAGACATCTTCGCGGCAAAGCACTAAAGTACTGCTCCCGACTCGGTCAATCTCTCTCAAGCTAATCTCGGAACTCAAAACGCTATTACTCATTGAATTCAAGATACTATTACTCCGCTTACAAGGAGTGTATATATAGTCTAAACATACCTTCAAGAAAATTCTCGGAAAAACCGCTAAGAATGGGTTCTAGAATGTTTTCTCTCCTTCTATGGCATATCACCAATTTTGTCACCAAATGGGCGATTTCGCGCCAAATCTGGCAACCCAAACTCTGCTTTGCGGAAAGTTATCTTACCGCGGCTGGGCATTTTGTAACAATAATACACATCGCATAACGGTATTGTGTTAAATAAAGTTTATGGTTTCATTTGTTAAATTCTTTATAGTCGCGACATGTCAATTGCCGCTATTCTAGTCACAGTGATTTTTTTTGTTTCATGAAAAATGCAAGCATGATCTTAAATGAGTACTACAAATATAGATCAAAAGGAATAATAAACACTATAAATGAACCATAAAAAGTAAATGTATATAAAAATATATCATGTATTCGTCTTCATATATGATGTTTATGTTGAGAAAAAGAACGAATTCATGTACATAAAATATTAAAGATTTAAATAAACCATTAAAAATAATCTTTGGACAATAAAGTCTTAAAACGTTTAAATTAAAAATTTACAAAGCTCATTTTTCTTGTCTGAAGAAATATATTAAAATGGTATCCCGGTAAGCATTCATTCATCCGTTGCATGTTTTTGACGTGTACCAAACAAACATTTCCTATAAAAAATAAAACAAAATTAATTAATCTGTTCTTATAAAAAATCCTGCCATAATTATTACAACATTCCTTATTACTAAAACATAAATGCAGTGGGTGAAATATACACTGCATAAATGAAACCCTGTACACATGATACAGTACTTAATGCTATTCTGATCTCCACATCAAACTGCTTTCTTCATTGCTTGAATCTTCTTTTTAAAAACACAAAAGTACTTGAAAATGGCGAAGTTGTAGAGCGGGTTGTTGTTTATGGAATAATAACAAAAGACTTACTGAAAATAGCAAGTAGTTTTAACAGCGTCTCAAAATAAAATCAGTGCGAGCAGTCGTGACTCATCGAATTCGACTCGCACTCCAATTACATATGGTGCAAGCAAATAGGAAGTTAACCATGTATTTCAAAGTGGGCGTATACCGAGGTACTTTGAAAAAAAAGGGGGGGGCCGTTCTGTATCTCCCGTTCTACTGGCCGATGACGAAATTCAAATTGCGTTTTTCATGTCTCGAAAGCGCGACTTAGGATATATATTAGATTTATATATAACATTGTTCCAACATAGGTATTTTGACACAAGAAAAATACCAATTTTGTTTTCCATATTTCGATTCTACGACTCAATTTATGCCAAACTGCCAAGTTTTGTAAAGATCGCAGAGTAGTTTTTAAAAAATTAGCTCTCAAAATTTTAGCTCCTCAATGTTAAATGAATTTTATATTTATTTATGAATATCTCTGTTTTGATTAAACTTCTTTGAGTCTTCCTTTCATGTTTCGAAATTGAGGTTCATTCTAAATAAAATTCGCGGATTTTTTATGATTTATTTTTTTAATTTATATTTTTAAATAATTTTTATAAATTTTCCTAAGATAGTTTTGAATTATAACCTATAAAACGTTTGCCATCATCATAAAATAGATGCATTTCTAAGCCTACCTGCAAAAAATTAGTTTTTGATTCAAAATGTCTTAATATGTACGTGAATTCACATTTTGTCGCGTTTTGAAATTTGGCATATTTGTTATAATCGATAATAATGAAAAATGTGGTTTATGCACTTGGTTAAAATTCTTCGAAACTATGAACGATGAACTTTTTGTCCGCTCGTGGAAATGGAAAACAGGAAAGGAAAATAAACTGCTATAAATTAAGTGGTTCTCCAAGTGAATTATTATCTGTCGGAAACTAAAAAAAATCCGCCAAGTTAAATTTTTAAATTTCTTCATAAATTTCTCACCAAAAATTACAAAATTTAATATCTGTGTATAATTTGAGTCGTAGAATTGAAATATCGAAAACAATTATTATGTCATTTCACAAAAAGGTCCGATTTTGTGTCAAAACACCTATACTAGAATAACGTTATATATAAATCTAATATATATCCGAAGTCGCGCTTTGGAGACATGGAAAACGCAGTTTGAATTTCGTCACTGAGCCCAGTAGACCGGGAGGCATATAAGCAAAATGTACACTGCTAGGACAACGGACAACGGCTTGAATTTGTCCAATGACAGTCCAGATGAAGGTCACCATTAACTCCGCCCACACGAGTGATGTCATATTTCTGACGTTTCTTTACATTCTATTGTTCGGCGTTACTAAGGTCGTTCTTTGGATGTACATTTAGTTTTTAAGAATGAAACTGTTTGTATATATGCGTACATAACTGTATATAACGATTTAATGTTTGTTTCGGAATATTAAGGATTACTCGGAGCTTAAATTGCTCCGGAACCCAGCTCCTGTACTTCATAGTTTTGGGGATATGTTCTAATTCTATCAGGAGCGCATCGGAACTTTAAATAAGAAGGTTCCGGCATTTCTTTTATGTAACTCAACAACAATTTCAGTAGAAATTTGATATCGAAAATTTCATTTTTTCAATAAAATTACATTAAAAATCACATTAAATTTTAATTTATCTCTTTACATTTTATTTATTTAATAACTTTAATTATTTAAATAGACAATAAATTATTTACGAATTAATTAAATAATAATTATCAATTAAACAATAATTCATAAATATTAATATCAATTAAATAATCATTAATTAATTTGGTAATCATTAACTGTTTAATTTAATAATTTTAATAGTCGTTTTGTTCATTTATTTACACTTCTTCCTCTTTCCTAACGGTCTTCCATAGGGCTCCGGCGCTTCTACTTTTAGAAATTTAGCTCTGGGATTACTCTACTGTTCCAATACAAAATTAGATCTAGTCAGATGAAGGTACTCACGGCTGGAATATGCATGTGAAGTGTGGTTTACAAATTATTCTGCATACTGATAATCAGAAACTTTTAAGTATTGAAGAGTTAAATCATCTAATACATCAAATGTACCTGCGGGAATTAACCGAGTAAAATTATCTTTTCTTGGTTAAAAATGCTAATTTGTGTCGTAAAATTAAGAGAAAAAAGGCTTTATAGATTATTCGTTGGAAATCTGACATCCTAAAAAAAAAGTATATATATATATGTATGCGTATATATATATATATACGCATACATACACACTCACACACACATATATATGCACACACACACATATACTGATACATATAATTCACATATAATTATATATTGAAAATATATGTATGTGTGCCCATACTCACGCATATATATATACACAAACATGCGTATAGAGAGAAATTTTATAAAGTTCGAGACACAAATTTGTATTCCTTCTCGAATAGTAAAGAAATAATACTTTAAAGAAAAATTAAAAAATAGCATCACTAGAGCAAATTTAGATTGCAGAGTAAAAATGTTCATTCAAAGAACGCATTTCGTAACGCCCAATAGAATGTAAACAAACGTCAGAAATATAACATCACTCATGTGGGCGGAGTTAATGGTGACGCTCATCTGAACTCATTGGCCAAACTCAAGCCGTTGTCCTAGCAGTGTACATTTTGCTTATATGCGACCGTGAGATATAGAACTGTCTTTTTTTGCCCCACAGTATGCGATCGTAGATGTAAAAAGCTGTCATATTAAAACTAGCATTAAATGTTTTCGGAAAAAAATAATTGAAATTAAACGAATTATATGACATAAAAATAGGGATTAAAGCAAAATTAATAAAATCCATTTTTCACAAAATGAGTTACTTTGTCAATGCGTTTACAAATGTAAATCAATGGATTTCGAAGTTACGACAACACTTCTTCTTGATGTCTTTTGTTCGATATTTTTATTTCTCTCTATATTTTGAATTAAAAGAAATATCAAAAGTATTCCTTTTATTTTATTGTCTAAATGTACAAAAAACTATTTCACCATGAGTGCTTGACTGAGAAAACGATTGATCAGCTTATTTATGTATTTAACTGATTTCAAATGTAAAACTATTATAGGAAATAGTCGCATGTCAAATGTGTAATTTAATAATCTTTGTAACAAAATCATACGTTCAGGAACGGGTATTATACCATTTACTAATGCTTTTAATTTCTTAGGTGCAACCACGAATACATCGACCTTTATATGGAAATCGAAGATCCTGGAGTGGAATTGATCAGAACGCCATTCGGTGGTCGTATATGTGGCAAAAACATTCCTGTGTCGCGTATATCTATGTACGAAACACTTGTCCTAGCTTTCTATACCGACAAAAGCAGAGTAACGCCAGATCTCTTCGGAGGCACTTACGAATTTATCGATGCAGGTCAGAAACAGATATTTGTTGTTCAATGTGTATTTATACGTTTTAACTTACATTTTGTATGTTTTGCTATTAATCATAACTCGGTTTCCATTAATCCAAATACTAAACATTTTTTCTGTATAATATTGTTGCGTTTTTCGGGTTCATAGATTTGAGAGTATCCGATGAAAACACGATGCAGAACAATAAAAAGCACAATTTATTTACAGGAATCACTATTTACAGCACAGATCCAAAATTACCTTTAAAAGCGTCGAAAATCTACAATAAATACGCTGAAACAATCAGCAACACAGCTTCAGGCTGTAACTGTACAGGTAGCTTCACGGCAACACTAAACTTCTAATAAACACCGTGGAACAATCACCAATACACTGTCAAGCTATACTGTAAAGATAGCTTCACGGCAAAGCACTATCTCGATTGCTTTCCGTTCACAAAACTCTCGCGTAGCAGCTATTCTCACAACTAATCACACTGCTCGCAACACTTCACAATTTCGCAACTTGCAACAACTCGCAACTAACTTCACAATCTCTCGCAACTCCGCAACTAACTGCTCTCAGAAACGCAAGGGTTTAAATAGCTTTTCTTAAAGTTCCACACGTTTCGAGAAATATCTCGACAGGAAATTATTCTAGAAGCTTCCCGATTGGACCATGGGATATCGCCAATTTGGTCGCCAAATGGGCGATAAAGTCGCCAATCTGGCAACCCTATCATACACTATTTTATGGCAACCCTAGTGCTATGCCGGAAAGCTTACATACAGGCGCAACCGCCGAATTTTTCGTAACAATATATTTAATTAGTTTCACATTGTTTTATAAATCTCTAAGTCGTGGAGGGATGACAGTTTGTATAGAAAATAAAAGAACAACAGTAAGCTTACATAGTCATCTTTGATAAACATGAGCTTAAATAACATAAAAGCTGATTACTAAGAAAATTATTTACTTTTACTGAGTACATATTAAATTCTAATTTGCATATAATTTTTGAAGATGTCTTTTGAAAGTTGGATGAAGAAGAATGGAAAAGTAAAACTGGGTTAGCATAATATTGGCTTTAGTCGATTGAATGTCTGAAAGGCATATGACGTCTTCAGATGCTAAGAAAATGAAATTAACAATAGTTGGCTAGTCAAAATAAATTCCTTAATTATTCATATGCTATTATTGCAATCGCTCTGTCATCTACTGAACTCCTTGGCATAAAAAAAGTGTCAGTAACCTGCGATACGAGAAAACTGACAATTGCATACTGTACCTCTTTGTTATCAGATAATTATGTTATGCTTCAGAGCCATCAAGGTGACGTGAGGATCACGGGAGAGGTGATAATTAGTGGATGATCTGTCATAAGAATATAATAACGAAGAAAGATATCATGCTTTAATTCACTGAGACTTTATACAATCTTTCATAGAATACATAGGCATGCTTTTTCATCCAACATGAGCGGAAAAGATCTATTAACCAGTTCGCCGTTAGGAAAATTGCAAACATTTTGTGACATTTTTTGCATCCAAAGGTACACTTTTTGTGTCTAAAACTGGGCTCAGAGTATTTCTTTCCCCCTTTCACACCTGTGAAAGCCTATTTAGAAGTTCTGTTCAAATCAGATTGAACAGCGTACCTGTCACACTGAAGGATGGTGAATAACGACCCCCTAAGGGGCAACATAAAACACAAAGACTGATGTAGTCCTTAGAGCAGATATTTTCCCCTTTGCACCCAACCCCACTTCCACTTCCTGCACCCAACCCCAAATCTATTGCAATCTATTACAATGTAAATGTAATTTTTATTTGTCAAGAAAAAGCTTTATATAAAGTAAAATTAAGGGCATTAGCTAGTATTTGAAATGTCCTTGAATTTTGTTTTATTATTTTCTTGATGGCCTGTAACAAAAGAGAAGAATTGAATCGTTAAGAATTGAAAAGATAGCATTCAAATCCCTTTGTTCGTTAATAGAAAGGGAGAAAGCTGTTGTGGATCTCATAAGATATGTTGAGGGGGTAGCTATTCCAAGAAAGTGTCCCCATCCTTTACTTTCCTGAAACAGCCCCGCTGTGATTCTAATGCGACACTGCTGAGAAGATAAGTAAACCATCAATCACCCCTTTTGATTTTTGACTCATTCTGTGGGGGTTGGAAAAAGGTTGCTACGTCGTATGTATCTCGGGGGTTATGGTTCAGCCCAAATTTCACCCCGACGAGAGTCTGCCGACGCTAACGGATGACGATGCCTTTTCCGTGAACGTATCTCTCTCGGGGCAAACGGTGAACTTGTTAACCAATTTTGGATATTAGAGAAGTTGATTTTGCGTTTTCCCAAGTTTAGACCTAGTATGATCTGCCTTGACAGTTTAGTTCCGACGAAGAACGGTGCGATGAGGGTCAAGAGATTGTTTAGAATGACGGTCTTGTCGTTATTTACTATCCACCCATTTGCACCGTTTATGATAATCGTGTTGTTGTTGACCGTTTATGATAATCCTGCTATACCCATTTTTTATCATATTTAACAATATAATGCGTCATTCCTTTCCGTGTTTTCTTCCGAAAGAACTTATATACTACTTCTAGTTGTCATGTCTTTGACCAGTGTAAACTCATATAGCACTTATATTCATATATTCACTGTTTTCATTCTGCCGATGGCTTACGGGCGCTGAGCGGTTGTGGTCCGGCGTATAGCAATTTTGTCTACAAAAGCACTAACACTTTCCTGCGAATCAATTTCGATGATGGTGCCTTCAGAAATTCCTTTATAACTGTACTAGTCGGCTGCTAGGGTGGCTCATTTTTAAGTATTCTAGCACCGGTATGAAATTTCATATGCTTTAAGCATATTGTGTACTCATACACCGTACCTGCGCTAAACGCAATATTAATGTTTTGTGACATATGTCCTGCAGATTTTCCCAGTTTCAATTCATGGAGCAAAAAGTACTCGTACTTGCGTGTTGTTTGTGATTCATTTTGATGAAATCTTATTCCGTATCAACGTTACTCCTGTTAACAGCTTTGGTACCATAGCCTGTGCCGTAGACTCACAATAAATCTAAGAAATACCACACGTAATTTTAGTCTAAAGTCTTTCTTTCCATAGCATCTAAAACTGGACTTTCCATTCACACTAATGTAGTGAAAAAGAGCGCACTATTAATATCTCGTAATCGATAAGCAAAATGAAATTCACACATATATGCCAGTAAATGTGTGCGGTGACAGGAATCAATATTACTGTTAAAAAGTAATTGCTGAAGAAGCCAGTTTATTCCATAAAAGGTTTGGCAAGCGATGGCGGAAAGCGTCATACAAAAAGCCTTGTCAAAATTAAAAATTCACCATTGCTCATTAAAAAATTATTAAGAGGAATTCGCACAAAATCGTTATGTAGCGTAAATGACCATATTTACCAGTATGAATAATATCAAGATTAAAGTTTGTGGAAATTTTAAAATGATGAAACATTACGCCCCCATCTTCCTTTAATATGGTGTAAAGTGTGTAAGGTCGCCTTCGACATAAATGTTGACTTTCCTTAATGATTTCATAGAATTTACCAATTACCAAAGTTTATGGATTTGCTAATTAGTCATCTGAAAGTTTCTTTTGAAAGTTCTCTTTCTTTTTCTTCTCGGAGTCTGATGAAGTTTTTCAGTTTTTCAGAGCATCCAAGGACGAACTTCAGGCACTGCAATTCGGCTGAATAAGGCAATCGACACATTAGCAGTCGATTTCAAATCTGGTGACTAAGATGGCCAGTCCATTTAAGCGATATCTTCTACTTCCAAATATTCGGACACCAACCACTTTCCATGCAGACGACCATAGTTATCTATTAGCGAAAGCTATGGCTAAACGCGCCCTTAAATAGCCTCATATGGGTCAAGACATATGTGGTTTGTTGCAGAACCTCTATCAAAGATATACAAGTCAATGTAGCGTTTTCGATGATTCCACCTAAATCATGAAACCGCTACCGTGGAAAAGGGATCTTTAATGAAGAAAGGAAGGCAAATCGTGTGTTCCTTATTTCCATCGCATCGAAGTGGGTTTAAAATCATAGCTAAAGCTATATATCTGGACTTATAATAAAAAGTATACAAATCCCGCTCCTGTTGGCTTCACCGAACAATAAACATGTTTACGACACCTCCTTAAACGGGCATTTTTTGGAAGATGAAGGGAGTGCGAAACAAACTATTCGTTTTCTTACACTAAGCCTAATTGCTTGAAACATTTGTATATTAGTAGAACGATTGATTCGGGTTCCCGTGGCAGCTTGAAGGTCTTAAAACAAACTTCTTGAAATCAGTTCACGTATTCGTCGAACCAACAATGACAAAAAACGGTTTTCACATGCAGTTCTTGCTCTTAGTCACTCTTGACCGGACTTTCCACTAAATTCATTCCATAGAAAGAGTTTTGAGAGTTCTTGATATAATACTATGAGGGATATTTAGACTTTAGTCTATCTTTACTTGTGCTTATTCTTCCATCAGGTCTACTAATCAACTACCAGTTTTGCCCTATATTTGAAAGATTCCTCATAAATACTCAATACTGATTCCTCTTAGGAACTACAATAACATTAAACAACATTATACGCTCGAATTCCGAAGGGTATTTATTGCGTAACGTGTTGTCAGTCGCTTAATTTGCTTATTTAATGCGCTAATGTACACCCAAAATTTTGCATTTATTTGAAGATATTTAATATAAATAATTACATTATTGAACATTGGTTGAAAACTTACAGGTAACTCATATTTTCGGATTATCCTTTAATTTTGACGATCAATGTATTTCAGTGGCAAAGGTTCTGTAAGCGGAACTGCAATAGCGATAATTCATGAGATTATCGATTCACAGAAAAGATATGAGGCAGAATACTTAAATATTTCTATTAAAGCTTTATATTATTCTCCCCTTACATTTTCTTCTGAGTTTATATGTACACAACGTGCCTTTTTGTAAGTACTAATGGAACATAACATTAAAAATTTGAAGACCATTTCTAAATATTAATACCGCCAAAGATTTCTTCTTGCGGAAATCCTTATGAAATCTTTGTTGGTCTAGAATAAAAAAAACTAATACTTCATCGAACGTGTAATGCAATGCAACGATATTGTATTAAAGCAATATCTTTTATTCGTCAAGGCCATATGTTCTGTATTCCAGGTCATAAATTTTTTATGTCTGTTTTCTGGCCTGATCATTTGAGTTCCGGTCATAAAATATTTATGTTCTTTTCGCGGAAGGTACTTCTTATTTATTACGAGTGTTTGCTTGATTTATTTTTATTGTTGATATTGTATCGTTTGCGAAACATCATTTAGAAAAATAAATATTTTATTTTCACAGTATAATTTTTCAAATCATTATTTAATGATTAAATATTAATTGGGTTTAATAATTATATTGGAATACAAAGTATTTTCTTCCGTGCATACCAGAGTTATTTGAAAGATGATTTTGTAATTTAAATATGAAGTTCTGATAGGCTCGAAATTTCTATCCAATCTTAAGTGCTCTGTAATATTATGAGCTTTTTTTTTACTTGAAATGATAGAACATCGTTAGTAATTAAACATTTCAGCTAAAGCAAGTAAACGAAATATGTTATTAAAAGGCGTTTGTGTTTGTTTTGTTTTTGAAATGTGCAGGATACCTAAGAATAGAAAATGACTTCCGTTGAAATTTTTCATGTATTTAGATTAAATTCCGATCTTATTCACTTCGTACTGGTATTCATGTGATGGCGCAGAAAGGTTTACTACACAAATTAAAATATAATGTTTCGAAAAATATTACTTATTACTCTAATGAATGAAATGAGAGAAACGTTTTCATTTCTTTATTAATTACTTTTCATAAAAATATCTCATGTTCTATATCTGTATTGTACTGAAAAAAAAATCAAGGTACTATTACTTTTATAATATATATATATATATAATATCTCGATATGCTTTCATTTAGAATGCTATAGTTTGCGGGGGGTCTTAACTTGAGATACTTGTATTCCAAACGAAACTAATTGATGATCTTACGTTTTCTCTCGTACCGTTTAGCATTGTCCCAAATGATAATACAGGGCTCCCGTAAGTGAGTCAATGGATTTCAGTGCACTGTGTTTAAAAATATCACTGTGCAGTAATAATTAACACTTAAAAGGAGCCTCGAAAACTCCTAAAATTTCCTTGCTCTGCTGTTAACGTTCTGTATGTGTTTATGGGTTACATTATACATTTCTAAACATTAGTTGAATTCAGTCCACCCACCAGCGGACGAGCAATAAAGCCGCTGACCACTGGCAGTTTGGTCCGGGTTTCGACTCTCGGCGAACGGGATAGCTGTTATGGGCGTTATCGTGGTTTTCTCCAGAAAGTCCTCCACGAAGCTATTCCTACACTCATAGACCCCAATAGCAACACTTATATAGCTCAGAAACAGCATTCATTGCTAATATGATAACTTTTATCACAGTATACTACAAAAAATATAATCTCAACTACCATTTGAACGAATGTCATGTAGCTAAATGGAATATTTTAGAGAATTTGAAAAATGAAGGTTGATGATTTTCCATTTTTTTTCATTCACTAATTATCATTTTATGAACAGGAGTTCTAAAAATATAGCACTTTAAAATCCAATGATTCATTTATTGTAGCTCTGTATTACATCGTATTTCATGAAACCGGGACAGCACTAGGGCTTTAATCTTGATCTAATATCATAGTATAAAATACTTCCACAAAGCGTATTTTAAAAGAGATTTTTATACTTTTCTTTTCTGTATATTGCATTTAAATAAACAATTGTATAAGTTCAAAATATCCCTCTTTAAATATAAATGCGTTTCTAGTAAATTCATAAATTCATTATTTTAATAGGTTTAGAAATTGTAAAAATTGTACTTCCAGATTTTTACCCATTTTTCATTTCATTCAAAATATTTATCACCAACAACTTCTCATTACTAAAATTTGTAAAATTATGTACCTACGTTCGGCATTGGTAACGATATTTTAACCGCTTAAAATATGGATATAATAACAACACATTTACTTTTTCTTTTTAAAATATTATTATTATTATATAAGTCTACACATGATAACTTTCTCTTGAGCATGACGTGTAAGGCCTGATTAAGAGATTGTAACGTTTTTTAGTCACGTTCAATGTTATGAGAGTTTGATTGAACTGTATGGACTCTAATGAATTGTGAATTTTATGAACTTTATTTTCGATGCATTTATATTTTATTAGCCCAAATGGGCTATTCGGGATTTTAGTTAAATCAATATGAATGGCTGTATTATTTTTTGAACTGTTGCCGCTAAATATTAGTTTCCTGTAATATTTTCAAAGAATTTAAATAATGAAGAATCTGCATGTGTATTTCACGCATCTACCTAAAGCCATCATATTTTGAATAACGTAGTCATCCATCCTAACACGTGCTCCTAGAAGCCCGAATTATGAATTTCGAACTCAGCTACTTGAAAGGGAGCAATGACAACACTATAAGGAATAAAACATTTTTGTTTCCATCGCGCTAGACTGTGTATCTAAAGATCCACTGTTTTTAAATATTTTGTGATTTTTTAATTGAATTTTATGCGGCGTAAGAACATGACATTTAATAACTAAACTAAACACACAAAGCGTTAATAATAAAAAGATAAAAGACAAGATTTTCCAAGATATCTTTCTAAGCAAGCTTAACATTGATATGATGAACTAAGAAAAGGCTTTAAAAAATAAAAACATGTGGGCCGAAACTAAACGCACGCTGCAACGGTAATCTAAACATATTCTGCTGTCTTGCTTTTAAAATTTTTGTAATTTTACTGATAAATTGTATACGGCGTAAGTGCGAAGAAAATGGGGCTTAATAACAAAATTAAGAAAACAAAACAAAAAAAAATAGGTTAATAGGAATGAGTTTAACGGCAGACTGGTAGACTGCAAGCTCAGAAAAAACGCAAGAAACCTTAACAAATCCTTTTAGGCGATCATTGAAATCTGAAACCCTTTCAGTTTATATATAT
>KK116042.1:69888-88538 GCA_000611955.2 Stegodyphus mimosarum
TATTTACATATACATATATATTTAGTTTTTGTAATTTTTTTTTACTTCCTCATTCCTCTTTCATGTTTGAAAACGTATATGTTTAAATTTTCCTTGCAATGTGATAAATGAAAACAAATTGGATGATACAATTTTAAAAAAAATCTCATTAATGATGGCTGAAGAACTACAGCCATTAATTATTACAAAAGATCAGTTGTCATCGTTACCGAACTAAACTTTGCATTATGGTTAAACGAGGAAGTTGAGATTGTCTTTCTTTTTGCAGCGCAGTACGTCATGGGCACCCCTACTCCAAACACAGTGTGCAGCTACAGAGTATACAGCGACAGGAGGAGAGAAGGTGATATGATGTCCCCTACCTACCCTGGAGTATATCCAAAAAATTTAAAATGCAACTACAACTTCTTCGGGAAGAGAGGCCAGAGAGTCCGACTGGAGTTCATGGATTTTGATCTCCTCTACGGAGGTCCACAGTCAGTTCGCTTTATTTTTGACATAACATACGTTACCCTTATGCTAAAAACAAAAATAAACTTCATATTAATTTTTGACCTTCTTTAATTTTCTCATGCATACTTGAGTGTAGTATGGCAGTATAATATTCATTGGGAAGTTTTTCAAAATTACATATAAAATTTTCTTTCATTTACTGTTTAATATTTCTTACATATTTTTGTTTAAAGGTGAAGATAATCCGCAGAGAATTTTGAATATGAGAAGCGTCAATAGACAGAAAATCTGTATTTCAAATGAAGACTTTTCGAAATTTTTATATTAAAGCACGGAATTTCGGCAATTCGTCAAATATCTTTGAGATTCTTTAGCTATTATGATAAAAAAGATAGATTTTAAATCAGAATATTTGATCTTTTATTGTTATCAGCCTCGCAGCTTAAGAAACTTTGAGGTCCAATTTATAAATCAAATAGAAATTTAAATGAAAGTGAATGCAGTTTTAATAATGGGATAGCTTAGACGGCTTTGAAAAATGTATGAAGTCATGCATATTTCATTACTAGCGGAAGTACCCGATGCCAATTAAGATAGATTGAGAGTAACGCATTTAAAAACACAGAGAACGATATCGCTGTAATCCTTCTCTAATAACGATGCAAAAAATACGATTCATAGTCATACATTTTTCAGTCTCATACGATATGGGACTCACATAAAAAATTTCGACAGAGAAATAAGCTAATTCTTTTTCATTATATCAGGAACAATGGCACGAATTTTTTAATGATTTTCGTCTTTCTAATCAAATGGTCGTGAAAGCTCAAGTTTCATCTAATGCTTTACCTACAGTGTCTCACAAAAGTGCTTTACACTTGTGCTTTACAAAAGAAAACCGTAATAAAATAAATTAAAAAACATGTGAAAATTTTTTGTGGGTGTGTTTCATACTTAAATTTAGTAACAATTATTACATAACATACATTTTCTCAAAATATTAAAATATTAATTTAATAAAAATACAATTGTTTAGAACGGAGCAAAAAAAGGCTCACATAAGTGATGGGACACTTACTTTTCCACCAAATATTTATCCAAAAATTTTACTTTTTAAAAGGTTTTAATACTTTATTGGATTTCCTTTTACTATTAAAACAGGATTTAATCTTCTTGGGATGGATTCGAATAATTTTTTTGTGATTTCTGGAGTGATTTTACCCCATTCTTCTTGAAGCACCGAATTTAATTTTTGTTTTGAGAAAATGGTATGTTTGCGAATTCTTGATTCCAATTCTTGCCAAATATTCTCTATGGAGTCTGGAGTCTGGAGATTGTGGTGGTGTTTTTATTATTTCAGGACAGTTATACAGCAGCCAGAGTCTAACGTTCAAAGCAGTGTGCTTGAAGGTTCAATTTTCGTGCTGAAGATTTCAAATTTTGATTTAATATGCCAATATACTTGTACTGATCCATTATACTGTCAATAAAAACAAGATTACCAACTCCAGCGGACGACATACACACCCATACCGTAAATCCTTCTCCACCATGTTTTACTGCTGGCACCAAGTTCTGTTTGCGAAATTTTTTCCTGGGTTTTCTTCACAGCAAGATTCTACCGTCAGAACCAAATATATTAAATTTACTCTCATCAGCAAATATAACTTCATTCCAGTAATCAAAATTTTTATTTATGTTGGATTTTGCGAAAGCCAGTCTGAGGTTTCTATTCTTTTCACTTACGAAGAATTTTTTCCTAGTTGCTCTACCGTAATATCCAGTAGATCGAATTACTCTTCTAATAGTCTCAGGATTAAAAATTACTCCATATAATGCTTGTAAATCAGCAGCAACTTTAGGAGCACTCATTCTTGGATTTTTTTTAATATTTCGAACGATAATTCGTTTTATTCCATTGGATAGCTTTGATGGTTGGCCAGGTCTTCTTCTATCCTGAATCATATGATTCTTTTTACAACGTTTAATGATATTGAAAACTGTTGAATGACTCAAGTCAACTGTTTCAGTAGTTTCTCTAATAGAGTTTCCACGTTCAATATGCAAATTAATAACTAATTTTCGAATTTCAGGCAAAGTTTCTTTTCGTTTAGCATTCATGGCTGCACAGAGCTAAAAAACACAAAAATTCCAAAACAAACTGAAAAGAAATAATGCAGACGATTTTATAAATTATTGCCAATAGCTTTCGAGTAAAAATTAAAACCCCAAAAATTATTTTTAGACGGTTTTTGTTGCATAGTCTAATGGTGTCCCATCACTTATGTGAGCCATTTTTTGCTCCGTTCTAAACAATTGTATTTTTATTAAATTAATATTTTAATATTTTGAGAAAATGTATGTATAACATTTCTAATAATTGTTACTAAATTTAAGTATGAAACACACCCACAAAAAATTTTTACATGTTTTTTTAATTTATTTTATTACGGTTTCCTTTTGTAAAGCACAAGTGTAAAGCACTTTTGTGAGACACTGTATATTCAATTTTAATAGATTAAATGTGGCTAAAATACCATAATTCATCAGAAATCAATAACGCGAACAAACAAATATACAAACATTCTTCCATATATGTGTATATTTTGTAAAGCTTACAAAATTGTGATTAACAAAGTCTACGATTTGAAAGCGAGCATTAGTAACACTTTTCGAAATAATGCATTTTTATCTCCAACCCGCGAGATTGTTGCCACTCGAGAAAATGAGTGCGAAAATTAGCGCTTTCAGAATTTTTATTAATATTTCGGTATATTAAAGTCGTACGAAGATGGGAACAGTCGAAATGGCTTCTCACGAATTTTTGGAATCGGAAATAACGTATAGTCGGAAATAATAATCGGAAGTAACGTATTTAGTGTTTGGCAATGCTATTTTATTTTATCGTAAAGATTTTTTATTAACAAACTCTAGGATTTGAAAGCGAACAGTGACAACTTTCGAAATAAAGCAAATTTTCGTCTCCAGCTTGAGAGACTGTTGCCACTCGGGAAAAGGAGGGCGAAAAGTATCGCTTTTCCGAGATTTTAATTAATATCTTTGGCTATTTTTTTTTTTGAAGAAAAGTGGACGTCGATCTTTTCCAAGATCTAGAAAATCCTGGAAAAGAATTGTAGAAAGTTTGGTGACGATAGCTATAGTAGTGACTGAGTTATGAGCGAACCAACAGACCTTCTTCTTTATGTGTATAGATTATTGCCTTAATTAAAAAGAGTAAGTTTTCTACATTTAAAAATGGAAATTTTCTTTATTACTTTTCCCCTTTCTGTAGATTCAAAAGCGTAAAATGAAATATACATATATAATAAAATCTCTCAAAGTTACAGTGTTTTATTTATTTAAATGTTATGTTAAAAAAATTTTTTATTGTATCGCAATATTCTTGTACATAAGAGACTAATTCTGATATCATCAAGCTAAAATAATACAGCCGTTGCCCATATATGAATAGCGTAAGACTTAAAATAAGTAGTCATATGTAAACGATATATATATATAAGAATTATTAAATTAATTTTAATATAAGAATAAGATATGTAAGATTGTTTAAATTCACTCCATTAAATTAATTCAGTTCACTAAAAGTGCAATCGTTTGGCTGCTGATAAGTCGGATATAAAATATCAAAAAGACACGTAAGTGAAATGAATTGCAATTATGCTTACGTATGTCATTTTATATTAATATTTACATAGTTCCTTGAATTTCAGTTAACATTATAATATAATTAATTTATGAATACCCCGAGTTTTATTTTTAATTGCTGAAGAACGAGACTACTTTGACAGCTAAATTATTATTTTTTGCTTTTTAAAACATTTGGCTAACAACGCACATATTATTTGTTTATCTATCTTCTTCATATACTTCAGGTACACTGCGAAAAAAAAAATGGGACAGTTTTATATCTCCCTATCTACTGCGCCGATTGACGAAATTCAAATTGCGTTTTCCATGTTTCGAAAGCGCAACTTAGGATATTTATAGATGTTCTAATATAGGTATTTTGACACAAAATGGGTTTTTTTCTGAAATAACATACCAATTTTTTCCATATTTCGATTCTACGACTCAAATTATGCCTGAATATTAAATTTTGTAAAATTCGAAGCTAAATTTAAGGAGAAATTCAAAAATTTAAACTGGCAAATGTTTTTCAGTTTGCGCCAAAAAATAATTCACTTGGCGAACTTCTTAATACGTTACAACCTATTCTCCTATCCTTTCCATTGTTATGAAGTATATAAAACGTCTCCTGCCTTTTTACATTGTGGCTTAGCAGAAAAAAAGTCACATCGTTCTGCTTTCAAATAATTTTAACAAAGTGCGTAAACCACAGTATCTTTAAGACACAATAACACGCCGAACGAAACTAATTCAGAAGTCAAAACAACAAAAATCAGCGTAATATTCTCAATATTTTCACAGGACTAGTTTCGATGGTTTTTACCGAACCATCATCCTCAGCTGCGAAACCGTAAATGCGTAAATACGGTTTACGGTTTCGCAGCTGAGGATGATGGTTCGGTAAAAACCATCGAAACTAGTCCTGTGAAAATATTGAGAATATTACGCTGATTTTTGTTGTTTTGACTTCTGAACACAGTATCTTTATTATCGCTTTCAACAAATACGCCAAATTTCAAAACGCGCCAATATATAAATACACATATATCTTCGGAAATTTTGGATTAAAAGCTTTAATTTTTTGCAGGTAGGCTTAGAAATACATCTACTTTACAAACGATTGTAAAAAATGTTATAGCTTATAATTCAATATTTTTTCGAAAATTTTATAAAAATTATTTAAAAATACAAATTTTAAAAATAATTCATAAATAATGGGCGAATGTTATTTGGAATGAAACTAAATTTCGAACTGTGTAAGAACGAATCAAATAAGTTTCATAAAAAAGAGATATTAATAAATACATGCTAAATTGAATTAACATTGAGGAGCTAAAATTTTGAGAGCTAATTTTTTAAAAACTACTCATTCGAATTTTACAGAACTTGGTAGTTTGGCATAATTTGCGTCGTAGAATCGAAATATTGAAAAACGATGGGCATGTCATTTCAGAAAAGTCCGATTTTATGTCGAAATACATATATTTGAACAATGCTATATATATATATATATATATATAATACATATACTAAGTCGCGCTTTTGATACATGAAAAACGCAATTTGAATTTCGTCAGTCGGCCCAGTAGAACGGGAGATATAGAACTGTCCCATTTTTTTTATTTGCTTAAGGTAACCAACCTCGTTCAAAAGGCCGATTTCGACTAAAAAACTCACTTTTTTTTATTTAATATTTTTTAAAGCCACACTCTTAGCTATCAGAAATAGCTTTTCGTTTCTTGATATGTTGATTAGAAGTACAGATATACCAGTTTTTCTGAGATACGACAAACCGGAAGTACCGGAACTGTTTGCCACACCGGAAGTTAAAGTTTAAAGAGCAAATTAAAGGTGCAATTTCCACTTTTTTCTATGTTATTTATAAAGCAAATAATTTTAAGCATTTTGATATGTTTGGAGAATCTGGTAGTGTATTTTCATTATGTATTTTCTCTTTTTCGTTTGGCAACAAAGTTTCAAACGTATTGTTTTGTTTACATTGAGCTTTCGATATTTCTGTTTTGTGTACAAATTTGTTGCGCCAGTTTATTAGCTAAAAACACATTTGTTGGGTTAAAATGTTTAATTTTCGGTAGCAGTATCGGTGTAATTCTATTTAATGATGGATTTTCTGGCCTTATTAAGATATTTGAGTCACTTAAAATGATTCGTGGATATTTTAAATTCCAAGGATATAAGAATTTAGATGTAACAAGAATTAACGATTCTAGAAAACGTTCATCAAGCATCGCCAAAATTCATTGGAAATAACTGAAAGCCTTTCGAAAACAAAAAACTGATTGTTTCGAAAAAAATGAAGGACCGATGTATAAGGCAGGAACATTTTAAGTGAATATTTGTGTATAATGCCATGTAATCTCAAAACTTTAAATGTGATTGTTGATTAATTCTTTTTTTATGATTTATGTTTTTGGCAACCATGTTAACTCTAAAAATTCATCATAGAATCATTTAAAATTTTGCACGCTTGTTTTATACATTATTATACATAATTTAGACAAGAAGTTAAAAAAGTAACCCCGTAGAATATAAATCACAGCATTTTTCCTTCAATAGCATGTGTATTTTAAAAATACTTTTAGTGTTAACTGACACATTTGGCCATATATTTCTAGTGAATCAATATTTTCAAATTATTGTAGTTGAATGTATGCTTCTAGGTAGTATACATAAAATAAAGTCAAACATAGATTTTTATCATTAATATTTTCTTGTCAGTGACGGATGATGTTTTTATTAATTTTGACTTAAAATTTTCAGTTTTTTGCATACATTTCTCAAAATAATGATTTTTTATCACTTTTGCAGTAATTATATTTAAGTTTGAGTACCATTCATTAAAAAATCACAGAAATTCAGAAATATAACGAACACTTTAAAAAACGCCCTTCGAACGAGGTCGGTTACCTTAATTCCTGTATTCCAAGTTCTTTGCTCGTTAATGCGAGTAAGCACAAAAGCTCGTAACTTTCTATTATGAAAATAAAGTTGACAATGTGTTTCTGCAATTAATTCTCATACGTTTAACAGTAATGTAATGTAAAATTTTTATAAAAATATATTGAATTAGCTAACAGAATTTCCTTTTCTTGTAGCTGCCCTTTCGACTACGTTAAAATATACGATGGAGATACCGAAGAAGATTCTCTTATCCAAACCTATTGCGGCCAACAGCGAAATTTAGTTGTGTTTTCATCTTCAGAAAATCTTTACGTCAAATTTGTTACACTGCAGCGAAATGCTGACACATCGAATCGGGGCTTTAAAGCTGCCTATGAATTCAGTGAGAGATTTGTTAGTTTAGGTAATCCATACGCATTTCTTGAATTAAAACTATTTTGAGTTACATTTTCACTGCTAATAGTCTATATCAGCAATTCAATTTGACACTCTTTGATACTCTTTTTCAGCATGAAATGGATTTAAATATACAGGGTAGTCACAAAAAACTTCTCCGGTAAATGAACTCCTAGCGGTCTATCCGCTTAGGTAACCGACATGAAATTTCAGGTATTGTTATTTGAAGGTATGCGCTTGAGACATCAGGATGATTTAAAACAATAGATCTCTCACAGTTATGCTTATAATGACACAATTTCGAAATTTTCCAACAGCAACACCCTATTGCGCAAATTGTTCGGCGCATTGTAAAACCATAAACGGCGTTGGAACTATAAATGTATTATTATGAATGACGGAATTAACCTGCGTAAAACATTTGCAAGTAGGAGCATTGCAAAGGAGCAATGAACTTTGTAGTTTTGTGGCCAACCACTGACTTTATTCCGATGGATTTCTTGTTCTGTTGTTATTTGTAATCTAAGGTAATCGACGAGATTTGCCAGAATTCAAAGAAGCTATAAAACGCGATGTTATACAGTTTCCTCTTGCGATGTTGCGTGTATCATTGTTGTGAACAATCTCCCTCATGCAATGCGTTATCGTCTGCGAAGTTTGACATGCTGAAATTTTATAGTTTCAATAAAATTTTTTTCTGTCTCCTTTCAGGTGCTTTTCTTTTATTTTACAATGCTCTTCTTTGCAAATGGCGGCAACTTTCTTCATACATATATCGTTCCAACACCATTTATGTTTTTTCAATGTGCTGATAATTAAGCGCAGGAAAAAAAGTGTTGCCATTCGAAAATTTCGAAACCCTTCCTCTGCAATCGTTACTGTTTTAAATCATCACAGTCTCGAGCACGTACACTGCGAAAAAAAACATGGAACAGTTCTATATCTCCCGTTCTACTGGCCCGATTGCCGAAACTCAAATCGCATTTTCCATGTCTCGAAAGCGCGACTTAGGGTATGCATTAGATTTATATTTAGCATTGTTCATTGTTCTAATATAGGTATTTTGACACAAAATAAGACTTTTTCTGAAACGACATGCCAATTTTTTTCCGTATTTCGATTCTACGACTCAACGTATGCCAAACTACCAAGTTTTTTTAAAATCGCACGAGTATTTTTTAAAAACTTAGCTCTCCAAATTTTAGCTCCTCAATGTTAATTCAATTTGGCATTACATGTATAAGGATCTCTTTTTTTATTACATTCACTTGATTCCTTCTTTCACAGTTCGAAATTTAGGTTCTCTACAAACAAATTCTCCCATTTTTATGATTTATTTTTATTTAATTTATTTTATTTTTATTTAATTTATTTTATTTTTATGACTTATTTTTGTATTTTTAAGTAATTTTTATAAATTTTTAAAACACTTTTTGAATTATAACCTATAACATTTTTAACATCAAATTGAAGTAGATGTACTTCTAAGTACACCTACAAAAAATTAGAGCTTTTTATTCAAAATTTTCGAAGATATACGTGAAGTTATAGATTGGTTCGTTTTGAAATCTGGCATATTTGTTGAAATGAGGTTTACGCAGTTTCCTAAAATTATTTGAAAGAAGAATAATGTGTTTTTTTCCGTTTATGCACAGTGTAAAAAGGTAGGAAAGATATGACTTTTTTCCGCTCCTTTACAATGGAAGGGATAGCAAAATAGGTTGCTACGTATTAAGAAATTCTCCAAGTGAATTATTTTTGGCGCCAACTGAAAAAAATTCGCCAGATTAAAGTTTTGAATTTCTCTTTAAATTTAGCACCGAATTTTACAAAATTTAATATTTAGGCATAATTTGAGTCGTAGAATCGAAATATGCAAAATAATTGGTATGTTATTTCAGAAAAAGACTTATTTTGTGTCAAAATACCTATCTTAGAATAATACTATATGTAAATCTAATTGATGTCCTAAGTCGCGCTTTCGAAAAATGAAAAACGCAATTTGAATTTCGTCAATCGGCCCAGTAGAACGAGAGATATAGAACTGTACGTTCCTTTTTTTTAATGCGCAGTGTAACTTCAAACAACTATACCTTGAATTTCACTTCGATTGCTTGAGCGGATAGGCCGCAGGGAGTTCATATATCGAGGAAGGACTTTTATGACCATCATGTAAGTCATAACATAAAATGGATATTACTCACGACTTCATGTGTAATCATAAGACGATTTCATGTATGATTTTCAATGGGATGGCGTAGTGGTGGCGATATCTATCGATGATAAAAGAAGTAGCATAATTTCCATCGGTTAGTATCGAATTGTGGGTCTTTGAGTTTATAACTGACCACTTTAGCGACTGCTCTGAAATATTTTCCTAAATATATAATTCAGTACTTTTACATAGATGTGTGTTACATTAAGATATATCATAGTAAAATGCAAATGTTTTTTCTCCTTAGTGCGATTACATTTGTGTTGCATCTTGTGTTAGGTAATTTCAGTTTGGGTTAAGCTATTAAGAATTTTATATTTATAATGCTTTGATGCTCAAAATTCGAGCTGTAGCTTCGTTATGTATAATAAATCTTATGTAATGTGCATTTAATAAAATGTGAAAGATAAACATAGAGAACTGAATGAAATATACGTATGAAATTTTCTGACCCTCAAATTAACCTTCAAACCAAACTAACCTAGTCGCGGATGATAACGAAAGTATTTCTGTTTGTTCTCTCACGCTGCTATAGCTCCGTTCATACGGTGGTTTAAATGTCATGAGTGGTTTAAGCGGAATTTCGTCGTAGGCAACCAGATCTTGCTAGGTTACAAGTTCTCAACTTTAAGCTGTAGAAACATCCACGCATGCGCAAATTTAGCTTCTCTAATTAGCTACGGCTTGGACTCTGTCTTGCTGGTGTGAACGGAACTCGTGCATTTCGTGACGTATGACTATACCTCTTAGGAAATTTAAATCAACATCTCAACGGAGACTATTGCACAATGAAAAAATATTTGAACGAAGAAAAAGATGATTTCCAATCAAATGGATTTTATTAGTTATCTATAACTGCCGAACTTATCAACTATATCTGCCGAAAATGTGTCTCTCTCTAAAGAATAATACTTATGAGAATTCAGTATCACGATTCATAAAACTGATTTAATGAAACTTTTCCGCAAGTAAAATCTAATTATTCGGGTGTATCTAAATACATTCTAAAATTCTATTTTTCATAGCAATTTTACCATGATTGTATCCAGGCTACTCTGAAGCGAATGCAAGTGGAAAGAATCTTAATGTAGTGATTTCAACGTTGGCTTGCACATAGAACCTCAGCATCTGGCTTAAGTACATATTATCGAAATTTAAGATTTTTTTAACAGTAGTATCTTCTTAAAAGTTATTCTAAAGCAAACGTGTTCGTAGAGAAAATTAAAAAATACTATGCAAGCATTCCGTTCTCTGGAAACGGAAGTGGGACGGTTTGCTAATTTTCAAGGTTACTATGCTACAGTGCTTGCTCTTGTGCAACTTCACTGACTGAGTCTGCTCAAGAGCGGAAGACACAAAGAGAGTACTCTTTATATCTTCATTTCTCCCACTTGTATATATAAGTGACGCCATTCTTCACTGGTAACAGCCTAAATGTGCTTAACTACTGAGCTTGCTAATTTTCAAAGATTTATCCGGTTTGCCATTGTTGGGGGTTTATCAAACAATCAATATTAAACTATTTAGAGTGGTTAACTGGATAAAGCAATAAGGAACAATTAAGGATCGGAGTTATTTATTCATTCCCTAAAACGTTTTGTGAACATTTTAGAGAAAGTTTGACTGAAAATGTGTGTTATTACTCACGGCAACATCTTTGAGTGCTCACTTCTTTAAATCATGATTTTAAGAGAAATGCTAGCTTTTACTCTTGATTAAAATGTACTGAATAATAATAGCTAGATGACCTAAACTTGAAGAGTCCCGCTGACGATATTTCAGGGCACAGTGTCCTGAATTTTTAAAAAGTTGAGATAATCGATTTTCCTAGTTCCCTATTTTTCTACTCCTTATAAAACTGTGATGTCAGTAACCAGGGCTTTATAAAAACTGAGGCCAACAAAATTACATATTCGTTAAATAATAAGTCAACGTTCAATCGGAATACTTCACCAGTTCACACATGAAGAGAAAAGAGTGGTTGTAGCGTAAAATTATAGTTAGTATATTGGCGTGAAGACAGTCTGGTGAATCTGTTGTATTCTTAAGAAAGACTTGCATTAAGGATTACTGTTAGCATAGCATATATATCTGTGAATTAAACTGCTGTGCGACATTTCATTGAAAAATTCCTCAAAATTGAAATTATTTTTTATTTGCAGCATTTCTAGGGTGCGAATGTAATCTGGATGTGACATCTAGATCTTCCAACACTTTCTAAAATTTTTTTAGGAAACAAAATATATTATTCGTAGAATAATTATGATTTTGAAAATCATGGATAGTGTATTGTAACAAATGATGTATGTTTCGTAAAACACCATTCACAGTAAAAACTGTACACCCTCAGAGGATAATGGGTTATCCAAGTAAAATTCTAATTTTGACCAGCGTATAAATATAAAAATTCTGAAAACATAAACAGAAAATATAATATTTTTGAGTTGCTAAGTGAACTTTTGCAGCCTTTATATCAAACTCTGTTTATATATATTTTTTATTGTTTCTTCTAAATTTACTTATGTACGTTACTTTTTTAAACTAGATTTCATCAGTAAAACCGATGGCGAACACATCCGTGGAACACGTAAGTGAAATTTTAGATTAATTAGTCTTAACAACAGCAAAGTAATAGATAACGCGAAATTTAATAGTGATGTTAACTTTTTTTGTTTGTATATTACTTGCTCATAGATTGTTAAATTTGTATTTTGTGTCTGACATTTATGTACATTCTGCGCACAAAAAAGACAGTTTTATATCTACCGTTCTATTTTACCAATTGACGAAATTTAATTTTTTTGTTCTTATATATATATATATATATAACATTTATATGTAGTATTGTTCTGATATAGATATTTTGACACAAAATCAGACTGTTTCTGAAATGACATAGCGGTTTTTTTTTCTTCAAATTTCGAATTTATCTTTCGAAATTAAAAAAAAATTATCTTCACGCACTTTTTAAGTTTCCGCCAAGAATAATTGATATGGCGGAATTCTTAATTCATGGTAACCTGTTTTCCTTTCCGTTTCGTTGAGCACGAGCGGAATAAAAAGGTGTATCCGTTCATTTTGTAAAGTACTTTTGTATTCTTATATAGAAGTAGTTTACAAAATGAACAGTTTAAGAAAAGTATAAATCACCACTTTTTACTTTTACCAAAGTGTAATTTGGCATTATTATCTTTTACAACCAAGTATGCGAAATTGCAAAAGGCGCTTATACATAAATTCACGAAAACTTTTTTTTTTTTTTGCATGTATGCTTAGAAATACATTTACATTTAGGTGATGATCAAAGTTTTATATTTTAAAATTCAGCATTTTTTTTCGAAGATTTGCAAAAATTACTAAATACAAATTAAAAAAAATCAGAAAATATCTACCAATGTTTTTGAATTGAATTTAAATTTCGAGTCAGGAAAGAAGGCATGAAGTATATATTAATAAATATATATAGGATCCAGTTAACATTGACGAGCTAGAATTTTGAAAGATAATGTTTTAAAAAACTTCTCGTGCAATTTAAAAAAAAAAACTTGGTGCTTTGGCATAACTTGAGTCGTAGAATCGAAATATGGAAAAACGTAGGTATGTCATTTCAGAAAAAGTCTGATTTTGTATCAGAATACTTATGTTAGAGTAACGCTATATATAAATCTAATATAATCGATATGCCGTTTTAGAAAAAGTCAAACAAACGTATTTAAACATAGTACACATTGAAGTCAGGTATAAAAATCAAAATACCTCCATATTGAAGAAACAATCATTTATTAGCACAGATCTGTAGGATCAATAATTCAGTTCTGTAGCCGCCTTTTTCTTGGCATGCACCTCAAACCGAAACATTCTATATCGAAATATCGTTGATTATACACCTAACTGAAGAACTCCCAGACGTCAACCTGACTAATCATAATTTTTTCCCCGTTCATCACCGCATGTTTGTCAACTTGAGAAATAACTCACGCAGCGATGTCTAACCAGTTTTATTTTAAATATTAGTAATTAAATGCCATGGTAACATTTTATGTTGACATTACGCTTGGCGATGATTAAAGACTTGAGGCTAACTACGCTTCAAAGTGTCGAATGTGCTGACGAAGAGAAATTTAGCAGAATTTTCTTTCCGTATAAAGATAAAAGATTTTGTAAATGATTCTCATAGGCCAAAATATTACATCTAGGGCTGTTTGAATCGAGAATAACTGACCTGCTATCCAAATAAGCCCAGAACCGGCTTCAGAGCCGGTGCGGCCACATCGGATGGCAGAATTTAGGGGAGAAAATTTTTTTAGAATTTAGAGAAGCATCGAACAATAAAATTAAGAAATGACAAAGACTTTAAAGACTTTAGACTTTAAGACTGGGGCCCAATATCTAGGGGCGGCAGAATTTTTAGAATTTAAGGGGGCATCTGACAGCAGAATTTAAGACACGCAAAGACAGTACCGGACTCAAACTGCCTAGTGCCGGCTCTGGATAAGGCTTAAATATATGTAGAACATACATACATATATAAAATATATGTAGAAATTTACTTCATATATTTTATATATGTATGTATGTTCTACATATATTTAAGCCTTAAGCAGAAACAAATGTGAGTATAATAAATTGCTAAACTAAATATTATTCAAGCTGAATTTCATCAGCGTGCGATAAGCAAGAGTTAGTGGAACAGTATGTCTACGCCAATCCCAAGGTACGTCGCGATGCTGTATAGTGGACGACAGTTAAATTTTATCACGATAGCCGTCAATTTGAAAATTTTCAGATATCGTGAACAAAAAGCGAAATTTTGCAATTAATGGAATTTGTGAAGAAATGTAGAGAAAAAAGATAATAAATAAAAACGATGTAGCTTACGTTTTTCATTGCAATGACAGTGCCCAGTGATCAGTCAACTAATGGATGATGAAGTCTGTGGTTCTAAATCCAGAAAATACAGCTGTGAACACTTAAGAAAGTTAGATAACGAAAAAATTTCAGTTGACAACTTAGTGAAAATGCCCCACACGACAACTCAGGATTTGAAGAATGGAACTTTGTAACTAAATAAGAAATCATATGTGTATACTGAATTTGAGAGCACATTATTAGTACAAAAATGAAGCACCTTAAACAACTTTCATTGAAATAAATGTTTAAAAAGCAAACAAGTAAATACTTTTTTTGGTGTGTGTGTGTAAATTTGATTCTCTTAAGGTCATAAATGCTTCATTTTTTGTAAACCACTATTCCATACTTTTAATTCTATACTTTCTACATGTTGTAATAGATTCAAACTCCTGATCTAATGTCCGGAAAAACTCTAAATCCAGAATCGCCAAAATCCTGATTCTGGACATTATACTGCATTGTGTCTTTCGTCTTAGTTTTCAATCACGCTATGAAGTTTTTACTTTAATATAACTCTGCCTTTGAGAGCAGAACCTCGCTCTGCTGAGACGAATTATTGCCGCCACAACCTGTAATTAAGTTTGAGGCAAAGTTCAAAATACAATTAAAACCTTATTTTGACTATTCGTAGGCTTTAAAATACAGTTCAAAATTAAAAAAAAAACACGCCAATGATAAATGCGAAATTTAATTTAACGCAAACTGCTTAAGAGACGAAAGCATAGTAAAAATTACGCCTATCAAGATTCGGCATTAATATAAATCGTCTCTTTTTAAAGCTGCATTGGGAAAATATCACTAACAAATTGTGCAGCTGGCTCAGAACTTCACCGCCATGAATTGAAATTCGGCAATTTTAATACAATGTCGAAGACAGGAACTCTTATTTAAAGTAACAAACCCAGTAATATGGACGAGTGGCAAAACACGCTGTATCTAGAAATGTTACTATAAATACGCGCGAATTAATTTGCATTCTGGTGGGAAAACGGAAAGAGAGAAGTAATAGTACAAACTGAAAGCATAAAATAACTGGTTTTTAAATTAAAGGAGACTCACAACTGTATCGCAAAGTTAAAAGATTATTAATCCACGCTCTCTAAATACCGATTGCGTTTCCTTTTTAAATATGGATTATTTACATCCTTTTAAAAATGATGGAGAAATAGAAAGCAATTAACAGAAGTATAATAAAAATTACTTAATAACTTGGTCAATTAAATAAACCTTGTAAAGTCTGTGAAACATATGAAAAAAAAAGTTACATAACATATTCATAGAATGGCGGAATAATTTGCCTCATAAGTAATCATCGTAACTTACTAAAGCTGACTAGGAAATAAATTAAGATTTTCCTTTCTAGTAAACAACGCATTGTACTTTACATTAATTTTTATATTTAATAAGGCGTGTAATTTCTTAATTTCTGAAATTTTTCATATTTTTCATAAATAATTTTAATTGCAAAATTAGATAGCTTTGGTCTGTTAATGTGCATAGCGATATTATTTTATAAATGAATCTGAAAAAAAAAAACTACATGCCATAAAAAGATATTAGAAAGCATATTTTGACAGAAATATATGTGACATTTGTTTTTATAATTTTCGTTTCCTTCTCTTTTTCTATGCTATAATTTTTTAAGGAAGCGGTAAAATTCTTAATTTTAATTGTTAATGATGAAACTTTAATCTCTACTTTCTTAGGTTTAAAAGATTTGCAATAAATGTAAGTCTACTTTTACATATAGTAAAGTTTATGAAATAGAATTAATATCTACGAAAAATAAATCGAACTGCCTGTATAAAGGACGCTTTTAAATATTTTCAGTGTATATTGATTTTATATTTTGTATCTTTATTTTACAGAATGCGATCAGAAAATTCTCAGTAAGCGTGGATCAAGTGGCATGGTTTTCTCCCCTAATTATCCTTACCCTTATCATCCTAATGTCGTATGTCGATATTATGTATACGGAATGCAAGATGCTCAAAGACTAGAGCGGGTCAAACTGCAGTTCGAAAAATTTGAAATTCCAGCAGTTAATGGAGCGTGAGTAATATTTCAATGACTTCTATATTAATGTATCATATGAAATATGAATGTTTTATTGAAATTTGTAAAACGCGCTGCACACAAACACATAGCATTTGTTATTATCATTCTTAAATGATGTTTTCCTTTAAATAGTAGAATTACTCTAAATAATTATAAGTATTTTTTTAATTCTTGTGTGAATACTCTTAATGATACTACTGTATAATAAACTAGGGGAAGTACCTGATTACAGTTAAGTTAGATTGAGAGTAACGTATCTAACAACAGAGAGGACGATACCGCTGCAATCCTTCTTTAATAACAATGTAAAAATACGATTCATACTTATGCATTTGTCTGTATGGTGCGATATGGAACCCACATAAAATATTTGGGTAGAAAAATAAACTAATTATATCAGCAACAACGGCACCCAGTCTTTAATGATTTTCATCTTTCTAATCAAATGATCGTAAAAGCGTAAGTTCCATTCAACATTCACCTACATTCAATTTCAGCCGATTAAATGTGGCAAAACATTTATCATAGTGAATCAGAAATCAATAACGCGAACAAACAAACACACATTCTCCTTTATATATATAGAGATAGATTTCGTAAAACTTACAAATTTTTCATTAACAGACTCTAAGATTCGAAAGCAAGCAGTGGCAATACTTTTCGAGGTAAAGCATTTTTATCTCCGATGCGCGAGATTGTTACCAAGGGAAAAAATGAGTGCGAAAATTAGTGTTTTCAGAGTTTTTAACTGATATCTCGACTAATTAATTAAAGTCGTACGAAGATGGGAACAGTCGAAATGGCTTTCAAGAAATTTTTGGAATTGGGAATAATGTATTTAATGTTTGGAAATGCTATTTAATAATGTTTCATTATGAATATTTTATTAAGAATCTTTACTATTTGAAAGCGAGCACTGGAAACACTTTTCCAAATAAAGCAGATTTTTCTCTCCAGCGTGTGAGACGTCACCACTCGAAAAAATGAGAGAGAAAATTAGCGTTTAGAGTTTTCAATTAATATCTTTAATTTTAGATATGTTTTTTTGGAAAAAAGTGGGCGTCGACTTTTCCAGGACCCAGAAAAGAATGGTAGAAAGTTTTGTGGCGATAGCTACACTAGTGACTGAGTTAATCCCGAACAAACACACAAACAGACATTGTTCTTTATTATATAGATAGCTACAAGACGAAATGCATAAAAAGTCAAATATGTTTAGATTTTAACTGAAGAAAAACGACGAATAACTCGATGTTTGTGAAATATTACCAAATTTCTAATCTGCTGGTAATTTTTATATATAGTTAGAAGCTTCATAAGGAACAAAGATAAGGAATTTTCTGCCTCTCCTCTTCATCCCTTCTCTCATCAAAGGATACCAAAAGCGAAGTTCAGTTCGTTAGTCAGTTTCAATAGAGTTTTGTTTCGTATTTGCCTTGAAGTTTGCTAATTGTTCATTAACTTCAATTAATTCATTTTTGATGAGTATCTCCTTGTACGCTTGTGATAATATTGGGTATTTTTAATCATCTTCTTTCTGGATCTCTTGATAACATCGCACATATTTTTGATTATATTACGCAATTTGTTGTTTTCGAAGTTTCTTGTTTTTTGAGATATTCTAGTTTTAAAAAAATAAATGAATCTCTCATTTCATTCAGAGAATTCATTTCTCATTTCATTCAGAGAATATCTCTTTCATTTTCAGATATCTCTTTTATTTTTGTAACGGACGCTTAAAATAACTCAAATTATTCTTCTAAGGCTGTTACAAGACTAAAGGGCATTTGTGTTTCATTTACACACACAAACCAGCTTCGAAATTATTTGGCCTGAAACTGTTTTAAAGCATCCTATCTTTGGAATTTCCAATAGATAGTCTCGCGCACTAGATAATACATTCACGTTTGTGAAAATTGCAACACCAAGAAGGAATCGTCATAATTGAATGCAATTTAATACACAGTTGAGTGGTAGTGGTACAAATAAATGATTAAATGTTCAAAGCAAACAAACAAGAACAAGAGATCAGAATCAGTATTTTGTG
>KK116042.1:111471-141503 GCA_000611955.2 Stegodyphus mimosarum
TGAGCATCTATTCATGTGTATGCGTAAAAGCAATCTTTCACCCTGGACGTCAATGAAATAATCTTCATCGTTCGGCGAGAGAGAATAAAGTCTGACCAAACCAGTTTTGTGACGAGCACTGGCAAGGAACGAGGCTTCTGATCCTCGTTCCAGCCACCACTATTTTCTCGCACGTTGTAAGTAGTGAATGTGTCGTAGATATCTTCAAATTCCAATTTTTCTACAAAATTATCCTGTATGTATGAGACAGGGAATTTACAGAATTGCCAGGGAGTAATTGTACCGCTTTATTTTCGTGGAAATGTAACATCTTCTTAACGACGTCTTCGAACAGCATCATCTATCGTTCTCCATGTGCTGTGAGTGAACGGCTGCAGTGTAAAGCCAAAAAACATTCTTCATGCTTGCCAAAAATATTACAGGTGCTTTAAAGAACATATCCTTTAACATAATTTGGCGATATATTTTTGTGTCATCGTAATTAATTATTGAGGATGACTACAATTATCTAGTGTATACATGTTCTGTTTTATGAAGTGACGCGATAAGGAAAGGTCAGGATGTGCTTTTCGTTCCTTCTCTTATGAGTGGCAGTTTTGGTGTAACGACGGTCAGAATTAGGAAATTATTTAGTAGCTACTAATAAATAAAATTAGCAAAATATATATGAGTATGCTTATTGTGTGTTTACAGTAAAATATATTGCCACTATACAGGTAAGCAAAACTGTTTTAATATTATTGAATGTCGATAATTCTGATATTTTTGAACACTTGAGTTTTATTGCTTCTACATAACGCATTTAAAAGCTTATTTCTATTTGAAATGCATTAACGTATTGCGCACACTCAATAAACTTAAATAGTTAATCTCGAAGATGGAACCTTATGTACTAAATTTAATTTTTGCCATAACCTTTGGGCCATCTCCACAACCAGATGAAAACAACAAAATGTAGCAGACCTCTCTAATGCAACTTCCAAACTTAATATGTAGAATTATTATTTATATTTTTAACTTGTAGTTTATTTTTATTTTTTATTTTAAGTTTATTTTTATATTTAATAAGATTATGATATGAAAGGAAAACAATTTTGGATGAGTTGAAACGTCAACATTTTCTCAAGTTTTAAAAAGATAAAAAAAATTTAAATACTTGACTAGTATATTATTCTATTGTTATTCATTAATTATTAAATTTCAGATTGTGGCCGCAACATCTCCGAGCTCACGGAGGGCGTTCTGGCAAGCCCTGGCTTTCCCGGCTCTTATTTACCGAGTCTCCAAGTGTGCAATTGGTTTATCACCGTCCGACCCCATCATAAAATTCTCCTTTCATTTCTGTTCTTCCTCATTGAAGGGGATCCAGAACGTAAGTGCAAACAAATATGCATTGAATTAAATGTATGTAAGCAAGCGAAACATTTTCTGATATTAAATGATATTGTTTTATGTCAAGGCAATGCTAAAATTTACCGGTTGTTAAATCAGAAAGGAATATAAAAAACGGTGAACGCTTTAAAATTTAACTCAAAATTGTAGCAATTAGGATTTTGCGTCAACTAGAAACTACTAACAGGTTGCTGCTTCGAAACAAAAAAGTTTCAAACAACCTGCAAGAAATGTTGCATATGTCACCTATTGATCACTATATATTACAAAAGTAAGTGTACAATGTGCGTGCCACTAAAACTTAGAAACGAGTCCCGGCACTATCTGGGGAGTTATATAGTGTGGTGGCCCTATATACCTCATCCATGAAGAAGGTTCCCATTTTTACCTGATTGCGTACTTTTGAAGATATAAGGACTGGAAGTTTCGCTGTCCAGAAATTTAACATTTCACAACATCCCAGAACATCCCGGATCATTTTGTATGGGTAGGGCTTCCGGTCAAGAGGGAATATGCAAATCGTCGGACACGATGGTAAACGCTGAAGAAAGTGTTAACTTCCCTACAGAATTTTTAAACACTTTGTAAGTACCATGAATGACATTATACAGCCATGGACTACAAATTTGATCTCCAATGATACTAGACTGAAAAATGGATCTCCGATAATATTACTCAGAAATCTCTTTAAAACTATATAAAGGAACAAGGATGGTCGTGAAACCTCTAATCACCCTATGACCGGCCAGAGGTTTCTCTAAGAAAGCGAAAATTTCACAAAACTACTAGGAGAAATAATTATTTTCCTGATTTTAATGTAAAAGTTCTCCTGGTGTTTTATACCTGGATTTGTGTACTTTTAATATATAGCCTTAGTTTCTTTGACATATTTTAATATGGACGTATATATACGTTCTTAGATATGTCACAAAAATATTCTAGGCCCTATATATACGCCTTGCCGGTTTGAGGGATAAGAAAATAAGAAAGTAGAATAAGTCGAAAATGTTTATTTTGGACACAGACAGACATCATTGTAAGAATAGTAAAAATGTGTTGTGGGGACACTAATTCGTGCTTATTCACTGAAATTTCATTCGAAGTTTTGGAGCGAAAGCATTACATCGCTTACCTATGCATGTAAATTAGCGGTGGATAAAAAATTTATGCATTATTATACAGGATTTTATACATTTTCGTAAAACTCACTGTTTGAAATCATAGATTATCGGGAGAAAAATTGCTGCGTAATATTACTAAGCAGCTTTTGAATTTATATATCTTATTTGGGAAGTATTTATTTTACTTAGCATTATTTGTGGTGTCATAAATTCGCATCATGTCAGTCAGTCCTGCATACTTATTCTTATACTTCCTGTTAACATGCATGATCATTTCTATGGGTTATTGTTAATAAATAAAGTCTTTTTTTTTCGATTTTCACACATTCTACATATTCCGAATATCCTTATATTTTGAAAGCATTTGAATTTCCTTATTATTACGTCACGAAGTGGTGTCGATGCCTATATAATTATTTCTCTTAAATGAATGTGCCTTCAAAAGTTTTCTCCTGTTCAATCAACCTTCAGAAAATCTTGTTTCGAACATTACGGCTTTCTTAAATACGAGAAAATATGTATAAAAAATAAATAAATAAAGTATACAAGTGTAAATAAAAATAAAGCTTGCAGAAAAATAGGAAGTTTCTATGATCATCTAATAAGGGATTTTCTCAGTCTGTAGAGCTTAATTCTAATCTTACGACTGATAAATAAAATTTCAAACTGCTGTTGTGATCTTCTGAAAGCCTTTCGCAATTGACTTGATATAAAAAACTATACCAAATATCTTGTATATTCTTATCTTACATTTATGTGTAGAAGCTGGGACATATGCAACATTTTAATATCTTATTACCCTCAATGCCACATTTCGAACGGTAAAGATTCTGCATAAATATTTTTTATCAATGGACCATATCTCTAATTTGAAAGCGCAAGCATTTTTTAAAATTAAATATTTAAATATAAAATTAGCGAATCAAGAACTCTGTGTTTGGCGTAGATTTATTTAATTACTTAATCGGTTTCGATGGCAAAGAGGTACAGGTCCTTCTTCATCAGAAGCAAAAAAATCTGTAAGATGGGAAAGCAAGACAGGTCTTCCAGATTTCTTTGCTCCTGATGAAGAGGGACCTGCAACTGTTTGCTCTAGAAATTGACTAGTTGTTGACTAAATCTGCACCCAACACAAGGTTGCTCTTTTCTAATTTTATGTTTCGACTTTGGGGTATTTCTGTTCTTTAAATATATTTGTAAACAGATTCTGATGTATGGCTGTTTTTAAAAGTGTTGCTATATGTCTGTATAATATCAAAGTATATTGATGCGTAGTTTACATGGCACCATTAAAATAACTTTCGCATATCTAGTGAATATTGCTTTAGTTTTGAATAAAAATTAATATAATAATTTATATTAATATAATAATTTATATTAATATAATAAATGAAAATTAATATAAAATTTGAATAGTAATTAATAAAGTTGTTATTTGTTCGTAGGCCGTGGATGCCCTGGAGCCGTGGTTAGAGTGTATCCCGAGCTCGGTGAACCTCCAATGGAACTGTGTGGTGAATCCCTTGCCAATCATAGTAGAGAAATTCTTTCATCTTCCAACATTATGAAAATATCGTTAGTAGATTTGTAATTAGTAGTCTAGTTAGGTGTTCTAATTAGATCGTTAGTAGATTTCCTATTTATTGATCTAATTTTTAGCTTACGTAATTACTCATTATTGCTGCATTGTCAGCTAAACACAATTAAAAATGTGCTTAGCTGACAAAGCAGTAAGTATGCATTCGTTTTCATATGAGTTATATATTATTGATATATTATGAATAATCTTCAATAATTTATATTCATATCTGAAACTTTATCTGTTAATTTGCATGAATATCTGAATTTTAAAATATATTAGCTGATTATATTTATGTGAAACCTGTTGTGCAATTAAAGAAAATTTCTTCTAACGCGTAATTCGCGTGCTTTTTCAAGATCAAGAAACCAATAACTAAAATAACTATCTATCTCGTTACGTCCTTTAAAACACATTCCTACTCAAAAAACAAGCAACAATAACAAAACACAATAAAAGAAAAACTATTTAATGGTTATGCGCAAGAGGTTGGCGTGGCGTTAATAGGCCACATAGAACATAACACAGCAAATACATGAAAAAACACGTATATTACGACAATCACACCGCGAAAGACCAATTGGGTCAGAAGAATGTGCAATGGAAACATTACGCTAATAGCGGGTATGATAACTTCTAGCTGAAATACGTGCTTGATAAAAGCGAATCAAGCTGGCAGTACTGCCTTTGAACGCTTGTTGTAGCAATAGCTCCAATTCTTGTGGTAATGCATGTCGGAGCTCGTGGAGGGTGCCTGGCAGCGCACTGCGACTTGTACTCATAGTTCCAATATGTTCAACAGATGCTGTATGGGATTCACGTCCGATAATGTAGCAGACCACGGCAGATGTGGAATGGTTTGGCTCTCTAGATAACTTCACATCATGAGCGGGTGGGCGTTATCGTTCATAACTATCACGTCGGTATCCATTGCAGGGATAAAAGCAAGTACCAGAAGGTGTAGAATTTCGCCGCGATATCGGACGGCTGTGACGGAATCACGTAGAGGTCGGTGCGACTGTTCATTGTTATCCCAGCCCATGCAAGTAAGCCTCCTCCCCTGTAATGGTCACTTTCATCGATGTTTGACCCCGATACCATGTCCTTGGTTCTCGCCATAATATTGCCGTTCGGGAATCGTTCTAGATGTTACATCGATACTCATCCATGAAGAGTACGCGGCACCACTGTTCTGGTCTCCACTGCGATGTTCACGGGTCCACGCTATGACATGCGATGGGGACAAAGGAATATAAACCACAGGTTATTGTTCAGTCTACCTTCATGCAGTTTGGCCGGATATGGGCCGTCCTGCAGCTGCAGAGAGATGCGACGCCAGCTTCGTAATCTGCGGTGTCTTGCATATAACAACAAGAAGTGATCGTCTGCTGTACTGGTAATCGTGTTCAAACCCACGTCCTCTACAGGGGTTTTGATAGCTTTGGTAACAACTACACAGCTGCTGATAAGACTAAGATGCACATTTAGCTCTCCTGCGACAGCGGCTTGTCTTACACCAACTTGCAATATCCTGACAGCCCTCCAACGTATTTCTTGCTTTCCGCTTCGGCTATCTCGAGTTATATGAAACTACCGCTACTTGCGAACTGACACATAGGTCCGGAATTCCCCTTTTTAAGGCTTTGTAGTGTACCTACGGTATTGCGTTTTATGCTAATTTATGTTGCCTGTTTGGATTCGGCGATGCATACCTCATATTGAACTACCTCATATTGAATATATTAAACTGTGTATTTTAATTCTCCTCTTACAATTCGCATTTTTTCTTTCAGAGCTGTTGCTTATTTTTTTCGAACGAGTTATTTATAGTGTCTCTTTCTATTTCTGATGCATAAGTTAAGTAAATACTAACTGAACTATCTCACGGAAATGCGTTGCAGAAGTAATATAATGTATGCTATAACTTTCACAATGTCAGACAGATTGGTTATGTTTTCTAAGCAAATAACTGTAACAAACAGTTCAAAACAAATTCTGGTCGTCCAGGCACCTAGGTCACTAGAGAAGGAACTGCTATGCAAAAACTCACAGCTAGAAGTAAACCTATCTAATGTAATATTTCATTAATGTTAGGGATTATTTTATTAATGCAACTCAAATTCATATTTAAGGTCATACATTCACAGAGGATTTTTGTATCATTACTTCACAATTTATAATATCAGAATTGTTTCTTACGCTTCCCAGAGAGCTGAATTGCGTTTGAGTTTTGAGTTTTGTTTCGAAGAAGCTCATATTAACTTCTTGCTTTTTCTCCTCTCCTTCACTGAACAGTGTGTGATCTAACTGCTTATTTTAAATAATTTGACCCACCTAGTACTAGGCAATGATAAAAATTAGTAAATCTAATTATTTTTGTCATTACCTACAGGGTTGGACAAAAATATGGAAACACCTCGTAAAAGGCATATTAGAACTGAAATGAATATGCTTGCAAATGCTGTTTGTCTTGCTGATGTATTTGCCACCACATAAGGCCACCTATACAAAATCCTCAATATGTTGCAAGTGTCATTCTTTATCGAGGCAGTGTTTTCTGGAGTTGCAATGTTTTCTGCTTCATGTCGGAACCAAATAAATTCGTACGTAAGCAAATTGTTTAAGTTTATTTAATGGGTGCTTCCGAAAACAAGGTAGTTGAAGTGAAGTTTCAAGAGGCACAGTGTGTAAGATTTTTAACTTATACAGGCAAACCGCTTCCTCTAAATCACAGCGCGAACGAAAATGTGGTTGAGTGATCAGGACACATGATCATTGCAGAGGATGGTGATGAAACATAAGATGACTACAGTGACTGCTGAACTAAATGTCGCACTCGAAAACTCTTTCAGCACCAAAACAATACGAAGGGACCTCCACAAGCAGGGTATTTTTGGATGATCTGTAATTCAAAAGCTACTCATCAGTGATAAAAATGCCTGTAAGAGGAGAACGTGGTGCCAGAGTCATAAAACCTGGACTGTCATTTCGTTAGATGGGTCTTGCTTCATACTGTTTCCGATTTCTGGGCGCGTTTACGTCTGGCGAATGCCATCTCAAATGTATGACAGAGACTGTTTGCTGCCGAGAGTGCAACATGCCGGGGATTCGGTCATGGTTTGGGCAGTAATATCGTGCTATTCCATGGGACCGATCTTTACTGTGCAAATTCATATTACTGACAAGGATTATGTGACCATTTTGGCTGATCAGGTCCATTCCTTGGTAAAAATTATGATCTCCGATGTTGATGCCACTTTACAAGATAACAAAGCTCCCATTAACTCAGCTCACATCGTTCAGCAAGGTTTTCTGAGCATAAGAGTGAACTTTTACATGTTACCATGGCCACCGCAGTCACCCGATATGAGTATTATTTGTCCTTTGTGGTCTATTTTGTATAGAAATCTGCGTTAGCGCTACTTACCGCCACCACAGTTGATTGAACTTGCCAGTGTTTTCAAGAAGAATGGTACAAAATTCCATTGAAAAGCATGCATGATCTCTACTTACATTCCGAGAAGACTGCAAACTGTTTTGAATGGCAACAGCTTTCCGACATATTCACAGCAATATGCTTTTATTTCGGTGTTTCCTTAATTTTTTCCAACCCCTGTAATTCCTCGCAAAGTTATTTTACATGTATTAATAAACCTTATTACTTTTTGCTATAATTTTATTCCAGAAAAAAATGGTGTCATGAAATAAAACAAGAGTGTGTGATTAACATTTTAATTTCTGGTAATACCTGATTCTTTAACGCTATTTTGCTGTGAACAGTTTAGTTTAAGTTGTTTGTTTTCCGGGAAGAGTAACTTTGATGTAAATAAGACCATCATCTCATTATCATGATTGTACCTTTCAAAGCAATACCCTGTTTCTAGGCACGTATTCTTCGAGTTGTAAAGCTTTAAAAGTGAAATAAAATATCTGATTTGATTTGTATTCTTTTCAAAGATTCTATAAAATTATATTAAATAATTTATAAAATCATGTTTTGGTGAAATTATATAAGATCACTACTAACGTGAATATGTTGCTCTGGATATCTCCATAATTCAGTGTTTACTAAAATTTTGTTTCAAAAATATATATTATTGGAGTCTGACATTACTAAGCTGGCGCCTTCTTTAGAGAAGGTGTTTGATCTTTATCTGTATATTCACTGTTAAAAATTAAAGCATTATAAAAGCAAATATAAAACGAGTTTGATGTTCACATAACCGCAAAACCTTCTAAAACTACTACTTTTTTTCAGAAGCAATCTTTACCTGTTTTTAATGTTTTAATAAAAAATTACTTTTCAGAAACAGTTTTATTCTTTCTTTAGTTGAAAATTACTTCACTAATTTGTGCTAATTATTCTAGATTTGTAACTGCTGATAAAGCAGTCGGTGCCAAAGGTTTTCAAGCTACATGGACTGAAGTCAAAGAAGGTAAATAAGATTTATCTGAATATTTAAAATAAGTTTTCAATGCTCTAAATTCTTAATCCAAGTTTCATATAAGTGCTATGCTATTTAAAAACGCAAGAAACTTTGGAATATGTTATAGCAATAACGCTCTAATTAATGTTCCGTTCACTGAGAAAAATTCACTTTCTGGCATTTATGACTGAATTTTGATTCACTGATTTCAATTCAATTTTATTCACTGAGGGAATTGAAATTAAACTTAGAATGATAAACTGCTTCATCGAAAAGAAATCGCATCCATGAAATATGATAAATCAGTTAAGTTTTATTTCGACAAAGAATTTAATTTTCAAGAATCATGCTTCGAAAAACAGCGTGGAAAGACTGTTTTTAATCATTATTATAAAAATACATTTGATAAAGCAGTGTTTAGAACTCTGAAGCTCTATTATAGTTAGTTATATATTTCCCTTTATATTGTGAGCTAAGTTATTTAATTAAGGATATTAAAAAACAAATCACACCATTTAAAACTAATTTTGCAAAGACAGAATAATATCCACTGACCTACGAGAGCAGATCTATATTTGCATTTTTCTGTCTTGACGAATTCATCAGTTTATGAAAACATATTAAAATTTATTAATATTTTTCTTGTTTGGAGACATATGGATTTTGTCCAAAACGCAGATATTTCATTTCTGTACACATCACACTAATTATTTCCTCGTATGAACTTGTAAGGATTTACTGTCTATCTGTTGTGTAGAATCTAGAGAAATAGTAATTGCACCGAAGAAAGGTTAAAACTGCACTTTATTAAACTCTTTAAATTATGCACAATGCGTCAGCTCGACGCTAACATACTACGCCTCTGCTTGGGTGATAACTGAAACAGTGGAATCAAAGTCAGTTGGAGATATTCTCAAGTAGAAGAATTAAACTACAGGGCTCATACAATCCTGTATCCTACAGCGCGTAGATGAGTCTAGTGGCAGCAAGATAACAGCTACTAAGCCACATCTAACCAGCAATAACTGCTAAGCGGAAGCTTGCGTACAACCCCGCACAGAGATTTCCCAGACTCTCTGTAACTTTGCCTACTGGAACGTCGATATTTAAACTTTTTCTCCCACTGGTAGACTTTGCATTTCTTACGCGCGCTACCAAATTTAAATATTCTAGCACTGACAATTAGGAGAATGAAGGCTTATAGGAAAGTAACTTAAAATTAAATTTAACTGGTTATTTAAAACAAATATAATTCCCTACAATCTAAATGGAATATTGTAATCGCGAAAAATCTCGGGTGTCATATTTCAACGGAAAGAGTCATTTCGGACGGTTCCTGAACCCTTTCAGACGACTCTTTTTTGCGTATTGTCTGTACGTACGAACAGAATAAAAGACTCTTTTTTCCAAAAATAAGCCCACCAGCGGCCGAGCAGTAAATTCCTGAACACTGGTAGTTCCAACCTGGGTTCGTTTACAGCCAAAGGGGTTGGCTGCATGGGCGTTTCCGTGGGTTCCCCCAAGTGAAAGGTGTATACGAGACAGTTTCCCACAGAAAGTCCTCTCCGAACGCATCCCTTCTCTTTGGCTGATACGATGTCTCAATAAAGCAAACGCTTTTCCCCAAACGAATTTTGAAATGGGTTTAAAATGTATTCAAAAGTTTTTTTTTCCTTGACGCATGTTCGCATGTATGTATCTCGCATAGCTCAAAATCGATTAGCCATAGAACATTGAAATTTGTATATGGAACTGCTATAACATATAGTCGTGCATATACGTACGTATGCACTTCGCAATCATATGTTGTAGTCATAGACTCCTAATTACAGTAGTGCTTTTAATCACGAAAATATTCATTTTCTGGTCATGTCAAATTAGGAAAAAAAATCATTTTCGACAAATTACGAAATCCAATTTTGACTGTGGTCTGTGGGTTCCTATATTTGGGAAAAGTTTATACTCGTTATGAAAAGTAAAATTATAAGAAATTTTTGCCGTATGAAATAAATTTACCGGGCTCTTTAATTTCAAAATTGCAATTTTTGATTTCATTCGAAACTTCTTTTGAGGGATCGGTTAATTAAGTTAGAATATTTCGAGGAAATAGGTTTACGTGAGGTGAACAAAAATAAGGGTAATTTAATACATGTCACAAGGAAGTCACGTGGTGTCCACTGCAGATTTCTTTACATACATATTGGTAAAAATAAACTTCTGAAGAACTATTTCAAACTTGTTCACTTAAATTACGTGAAATAAAAAAATAAATCACAAAATTATAATTAATATATATTTAAATGAAAAATAAATTATTATAATTATTTATTACTGTTTTACAGTTGCCGCTTTCTAAACCGTTTATTTTTCATTCGAATATATAGAAATAGAAAAATAAGTTTGAGGATTTTCCGCATTTCCAACAAAAACAAGAAAATAAATAATTTATTTTAATCTTGACATATTTTCTTTTATCCAACTTCAAAAGCTTTCTTTGGACCATGTCGCAATTTGAATAATCCATTCCTCAACGCAAAGAATTGAAAGCCATTCACCTTCACAGAGTGTTTTCTTAAATAAATAATTCAAACTTTCGTTATTTCTGCTCATTTGGTACATATTAACATTGGGCGCATCCTTAGACGTCTTCTTTTCGTTATAAAAACCGTCTGTCTATTCAAACTTTACTTGTTACTTTAGCTTTTTAAGGTTTACCCTAAGTTTATTAATAGTTATTTTAAGTTTTTTATCTTTCCTATCTTATTCTAATTTCAGCTTACAATTTCCTGCCAGAACGTAATTTCAGAAACGCAGTTAGTGCAAATGAGAAAGAGTATTACTTAAGTCGATACTTCACCGATTTCGGGAGAGAGAGTCTGATTCCCTGACTAGCGCGCGTTTGCCTTTTGGCTAACGCGCGTTTGCCTTTTGCCTTTTGGCTTAACTATTGTTACTCTCGGCCATACCTAAGCCCTTGCTTGGCTTCGCCGATTTAATTAGAGGCGAACTAGTTAGATCTCTGATAACTTCGGCTATACCTTTCAAATAGCTTAGTTAAGGTAGTTTAGTTTAAATTATTATTATTTTAAGTTCAAGCCCGAGTGGAAATTTTGTGTAAAGTTCCAAGCAGGAACTGATTGTAAATATACTGAAAAATAAAGGGTTGTAAAACCTCTTTAAGTCTTACATGTTCTGTTCACGCACTTGAGCGATTATTCGCTTGTCAGTGTCCGTGGGAACTTGAGAATTAAATAGTAAAACCCCACAGCTTCCTTAATTTTTGTATAAAATTGTTTTAACTCATGCCCTTTTTTCTAAAAGCATAAATTTTTTAAGAACATTTCTTTGCAAAGCAATGTGTGAAAATATTATTTCATAATTCTGAAATGTTTTGAGGGAGAGGATAAATTATAAAATCCATTATCATAAATATGTTTGTTGAAGAAAAAAAAGATCTTCGTTAGAGTATCATATATTTAAAGCATAATTATCAATGGATTGCTTTGGTTTGATTTACTTGTTTATGGGAAAGCACACACGACTAAGGGAAAGAAAGGGATACCATTGTGGAGTGCTTTATGAGGAAACCTGGCTCCTAGACACGTTACACATGGGGAAAACTATGCAAGCGCCCATACAGCCAGCCGTTCGCCGAGATTCGAAAACCAGACCGAATTTCCAGATTCCAGCTACTTTACCCCGCGACTACTGGTTGGCCTTAAGTTATCACTGGAAAAACTGAGTTTGCTAAAATCATAATTTTGTAGCTATCTTAAATGACTCGGTTTGTTATTCACTTTATGTCGGTAGTATTTAGCGTTTATTGCTCGTTAAATGAAACAAGTACTACACAGCATCACGCACGTGTGACATTTTCACATAACATTAAAATTTTCTTAAATCTCAACCCTTTCTTTCGTCTGCAACCGATAACAACCTCAACTCATTCAATCGCTGATTCATTTGAAGAATCTCTATAAATACAAATGTATTTAAATCATAATATTATTAATTTATATATGGTATTCTATAGCATATATGCTTTAGTAATTGATAAATCTTTTGCTAACATTGAATCTTTAATATTTGGATATATATACTGACAAAGAGTTGTCTCGTTAATAGGTACAAAATGCGAGCACTTCCAGTGCGGTTTCAGCAAGTTTTGTGTTTCGGAAAGTGCCAAATGTAACGGTCTGCCAAACTGTGGTCTTGAGGATGAATCAGATGAAGAAGACTGTAAGTATATTCGAAAAACTTCAATTTAAATTTTAATTAAATATAGTACACAGTTGAATGAATCATTTAATCTGTTATAAGTACTTTAATAAGTACTTAGGTTAATTAGGGTGCCCGCCGCTAACGTCGCGGACGAAAACGTCGCGGAGAAAACAACGCAAGGCGAAAACATCGTGGTACAAAACATCGTGGAAGAAAATAAAGCAAAGAGAAAACATCACATTTCTAAAGCATCGTGGCACAAAACATCGTCGTCGAAAATAAAGCGGTTCAAAAACTTCGCAGTTTAAAAACATCGCCGTGGTTAGGTTAGGTTATTCAATTATGGCAAAGCACACGATGGCTATCTGCCTAAAGGGAGGGATGCCTTCGTGGAGGACTTTCTAAGCGAAACTGGCTCGTATACACGCCATCGCCGTGGAGACTATCGTGGAAGAAAATAAAGTACCTACAAATCATCGTATGACGATAACATCGCAGACATGCGTTTTTCAGGCTTTAATAACTGTAAACTTTAATGATTGTTTAATAATTGTAAAAAGGATTTGTGAGCGCAAGATGGAAAGAAGAATAATTTTCACTTTCATATTTTTATTAACTAATAAATATTTGCTGAAAATGTAAAATGTAAACTTAAACATAGAAAATTAACACAACTTAAAGCAATTAATTTTAAACTGGCATAACTAACTAATAGAAAAAGAAAGATAAGCAACTTATCCATAAAAAATTGCTAAGTTAATTATGATATTATTTTCTTAACTTTTGCTAATCTGATACTCTTATAATGAAAATTATTTCTTGTTTTGTTTAAATTTCTTGTTTTTTTAAAAAAAAATATTAGTTAATAAAAGTATGAAAGTAAAAATTATCCTTCTTTCCACCTGGCTCTCATAAATCATTATGAGAATATCCATTAACAATTATTAAAGCTTTAAAAACGCATGTCATACATAGACAGATAATGTTAGAGATATTGCTGCATTTTCTGTATAATGTAACAGGGAAAGTTGACAGAAATGAAGCCTTGCCGAAAAAAAAAGAATACAGGGGCAAGTCTATTTAACATTGTATAAATGGCTATCTCACTAATTTCGCAAGATATCTGTCAGAGGTTTTGGTGGCTAATTTTTGTCGATAAATTTGGCGAGAAATGTCCAAAAGTTGCAAACTTGGCGACCGTTTGAACACATTTTGGCCCGGTCCCTGTATCACTGTAATGGGTATCCTAATTGAATAAATGTAATTTATCATTGTTTGAGCTGTCACCATATTCGTTCCTGATATGACTTCCAGTAATTTCGAGAAGTAGAAAGTACTAGAAATATTTCGGCGCCAAGGTGAAAATTATATAAGGCCGGAGAGCGTATTAATTCCTCAATTGTTGTTGTTGCGAGTTGTTAGCTCACCGTCAAATATGATGCACAAACTCGATATCTAAAACCAATATCAGTTTCATCAGATTTTATAATGCTATATTAAATATATATTACAATTCAAATGAACAACTAAATAATGGATCACGGAGGCAACGGTGATACCAGCTGGAGAAACGATCTTACTCAAAAACTGAGAAATATCGGAGCTGGATTCCGGTGGGCATATAAGGATTCTGTACCGCGCCACGCGCATAGTGAAAAATCCATACTTGTGATTGGACCTACATTCCGATGTCATCATTTTCTCTTGGCATAATGACGGTTTAGACGGGGTTTTTACGGTTTTCGTTTCGATGAATGACGCTCATGAGTGACACGGAAGTGTGAAAATTATCGTTTGGTTTCTTTGAAACGAAAAAATTTAGCTGCAGCTTTCTGTAGATGGCTTCTTGTTTTATGGAATTCTAAAATAATAAAGCATTTCAATGATAAAGCATTTCAGAAGCAAGTGCTTGTTGTTGTTGTTGTGTCCATTAGTACATGGAAGGATGATTGCCAGAGCCTACTCCGAAGAGAGGTTGGACTTCTAGTTTCCACCCCCAATTTTGAGGGAGAGCACCCCGGGGGGGAATTCAGGGATCTCCCACCCCTCTCCTCTCACATTAATCCACACGAGAGGATTTTCGGCTTGCCGCATATTTAAAGTGCCGCCATGCCGCACCGACACTATACATTTACAAACATCCATGTCTTCTCCGGGATTCGAACCCGGGCCCTTCGGTACCGTAGTAGGCTCCCCTAACCGCTGTACCATCTGGGCGACATTTAAGTGCTTAAATTATATAAGTAACTGTGTTCATGAATTTAGTGAAAGCACGACGATTTCGATCTACCTATAAAGGCATTGCGTGCTATTATTATTATTGCAATTTTGTTGCGTTCTGTTCCTTTCACATTGCAGAAAATATTTCTTTTGCAAATGTTATGTTATTTCCGTGATAATCTCCATGTCATTTCTAATATTCTGTTGCATTAAATGAAAAAAAAGTGCATTCAATATTACTGTTGAATTTAATACACGTGTATAACAAAGGAAACTTCCTTCTCTGACAAACACTGGTTTATGGAAAGGTAGAAAAGATGTGACTCTTTAAAAATGCGTAATATTCATCGAGTAATATTATTCAATTTAAAATACATATCTCTATTTCTCTCTTCCAAATCTAAATTAGTCTCCCTTCAAAAATTAATTTTACTTTTTCAGACTGATTATAAATATTGGGAATTTACAGTGTACTAGGATAGCTCCCAACGTCGTTTTTGCTATTTCCGAAAATTGACTTGTCTCATGCTTTTGGGAGTTCACATCTGCAGAGAATGGATATATAATAAACATGAAATAATGAATTAATAATCACAGCACTTTTAAGATGAAGGGAATTAAGAATACGTTTATTAATAATCTCTGCACTTAATACACATGTACGTAGTTAGCACAAGAAGAAATAATATTTTTCTCTCTAGAGGGGGGCGAGTTACATGTTTTTTACATTAAATTCACCATACTACAGAGCTGTTGTAAGAAGTGTACTCTCATAGCAACAGAAATACAACGCACATAATAATCTTTTCGATACTGTTATCAAAATGCAAACAAACGGTAGAGGTGTACCATCGAACCCAAGCAAAGCCAATGAGTTCCTAAGCGTTGAAGAATGATGTTATCGGAAGCTATATCCAATCACAAGGAGGGAGTTTTCCCTACGCGCGTGGTGTGGTACAGAATGCTTATATGCTTCTGGTGGATATCGGCTAGATTTAAATCTTGCGAAGTTAACCCGATATGCGTCCCATGAGTCTAACTAGTGTTTCTGATGTTTGGTTCATAAAACATAAGATTTTCAACTATATTATAAAGAAAGAGATAAAGTCGCAGAAGAGGATAAGAGTTGCGTGAAACAAAAAGGTTAGCTTGCTAATTTACATAATGGTTTCGCTCTTTATAAATCTTTATGTATAGCAGTCTTTTTATGTGCTTATAAAATGTATGAAAAAAAATGATTTGTTTCCAAAAAATATAAAATCTGTAATAAGAATGAAATCCTTTCGAGTACAGTTTGACACTAATTTATGTTTATTGTGATTTGGTTTCAAATTTATATGAATGTCTATAGTTTACATTAATTAACTTCTTTTTTTTTCATATCATGCAGGTCGTACTATACATGGCATCGACGTCCACCTGGTGATCGGGCTGGCGTTTGGTGGAGCCATCTTGACTGTCATTACTATGTGCGCCATTTTTCATCGAAAATGCAAGCGCCGGCGGACACATTTGGCGACTCAACATCACAGAAATCAGCCAAAGATTGCCGCCACTCCGCACATCAGCATTCATGACCATGTCTGAAAACATGATGGCCTCGTCGATTTCCAAACCACCTTCTCGTGCAGCTAAACACAAAGACGAGCCTTTCTCTCTGTCATCCATTCAGAAGCCCAAACAAATATCTACAACAATGCAAATAACAGCATTATTTAATATATTGACTCACACTGCATCGCGCGTCTCTAACGATCAAAAGCCTATTCCATCAAGCTTAAGTGACGACATAAAAGAACAAATTACGAATTCGCATAATTTCATAAAAGTTCGTTTAAAAGATACACTAAAATATGACTGTATAACATGTGACCGCTCTCAGATTAAGTATAGTGGTAACGGATGAGGGCTTCTATATCGTTGGACACTGCTTCGTATTTCTAAGATAGCAAAGATGTTTGTAAATGTATGGTCAAATGCCATCTAGTCAAAAGTTGAGAGGTTGGTGTTAAGAGAACAGTAGAATTTCTTTGGATCCGTTCCTTGAAATTTTCCGATCGAAACTGGGTCGTAGCTGGCCGGATTATCTCTGTCACTTGTAAGGTGCTCAACGTTTGCCCTTAGCCATGAGCAATTCGTGAACCTGATATGGAGTATGTTCATATCAGAAAGATTAGTAAGAACAACGCGCTATATTTTAAGGCTGTCTTAATGTCCCAGACACTAAACAAAGACATTGCGAACGAAATAGTGTAATAGAATTTAAAATTATTAATGGAATATGTTTTTAGATATATTTATTTATATATATATTCAATAAAATTTAGGCTAATGTATTTGCTTTCAATATAAAGTGCCATTTTTAAGCATAAAAGCTCATCACATGCCAGTTTAAAATTTTGAGGAATAAACAGAAATTTATTAAATCTTTTTTAAAATGTAAGTTGAGTAATGTTATTTATTATTTCTTACTTCAATTCATTCTTAGTATTCTACCAATAAAATAGTACTCCATCGGAATTCTTTTAGATGCTTCTTTTTTATGACATCTTATTAGTGGGTGGCAAGAATTTTTCCTGTGACAAAAAAGACTGCATATGATACGCAGTAGCAGTCTTTATAGATATTAGCAAGTGTGTGTTTTAAGTAATTTATCACGGGCATTAAAATAATAGCAAATTAAATTTAAATAAAGACTAGATTTCAAAATTAAATACATCATATCGAATTGCACAAAGTCAAATCGATTTTTCATTCATTTCAGAGACAGATACTTTGAATTTCAAGAATATCTGTGACAGATTTGCATTCAATAAGCGCAAAACTCATATTTATCTGTGGCTCCTAGAAAAACGGAAATCTGTGTCAAATTTTCTCTAAATGCATTAGCTTTTTCCGAAATCCAAAATCCAGTCTAATGACGAATTTTACTTAATTTAAAATTTGAATTTTACATATTGCTTTCACTTCTACTAAATGAATCGCAATAAAATCAAACTGTCATAATGTGTTTTTAATTAATCACTAATCACTAGTCTTAAAAAGCATTGTTCGTAAGTGAGACAAGTTATTTAACAGGTGAAAGGTTTTCTAACATTAAATTAATAGAAATTTGAATTCAATAACCTCATATTTCGCCCCAAATTCCATCAAATTTGTTTAATATTTAATAAAGCAAAATTAGTAGAAATTTGAATTGAATAACCTTATCCTTCTTCCCAAATTCCAGTACAAGATTTTTAATATTTAATACAACGAAATTAATAGAAATTTGAATTAAATTATCTCATCTTTCCTCCCAAATTCCAACAGTTTATTGCATTTCACAAGATAGCGAAGACATTTTACTTCACTGTGATATTAACATTCTCAGATTCTAGGACTAAAATCTATATTAGACATATATCTTACATAAAAGTTCAAAGCAAACTTTTAAATAGTATATTAAAAAGGTTTATTAGCATATAAATATCTTATTTAATCTCAAGGATTAAGATTAGATCCAGAAACAAAGTAACACGTACTTTTATATGCAAAATTGCAATTAGTTTCATGGCTTCTCGATTTAAGCACAAAAGAATAAAACTTTTAGAATGCATAAAACACATCGTTCGATTCAGTGTCCTCACAGATTCCCTGCTACACTTTTATACTGGTGTTATATAGTATACATATGTTAGTTTTTAACAAAAGGACTGAGTGCAGTGAAAGTTCTAACTTTTCAGAGTATCACTATCGCTTTTATAAAAATTACTTTAACTTTCAGTTCTGTTATCATCATGAACTAGTTTTTCCACAGCGATAAGATTTTAATGCTAGATGTTGGTGTCCAGCAAATTCATGCGCATCAGCAAAATCAGTTCATTTTTATACACATAATTTTAGATAAAACAGAAATTTGTTTGTGGAAAGAATTTTTGATATTTTGCTAAATTTTAAAAATGTTTGTGTAGGTATCGAGTTCTTCAAAATAGGTATTTTGTATTTAGCCACGAAATACTTATAATTGGAATTTTTTGTTTATATAAACGGTATAATTTCAAAATTAAAACGCAATTTTTAAGTTTTCTGAGGTTAATTGTAAGGGCAGTAACTGTTGATTTAAAACTTTTACGTATTGAAAATGAAAATATCTTTTAATGATTACGGAGAAGGGCTCATCTTTGTATAGCTTGTTTTCTGTTATTGTTACGTATAGTGTATTAATCTTTGCTTTTTAAAACTGAAAATTAAATTAAATTTGCTGTATAAGAAAATGTACGTCCGCATTGAAAGGTGTGTCTTTTTAATTTAAAGGTTTGTTTCGGTTAGACATTCTTGATGTATTTTCACCTGTCATAATTGTCTACATCTGTCATAATTCTATAATTATTTTCATCTGTCATAATTCTACAGAGTGAAGCAATATATTCTATACATGGATAATAATGATTTTTCTTTTATTATTACAGGTACACTAAATTTTTTGTACATAAAAATGCATACGTTTTCGGTATTTAATGGCAGTTTTTAAGTACTCCACACAAGTTTAATACCGTATTTCTATCTGTACTTCCCCTTTTAAAAATAATTTTAAATTTAATTTTCGAAGGATGCGATTACAACAACAACAAATGAAAAGTAATCACAGATAAAGTACATAAAAATATCAAAATATTATAATTTCCTTGTACAAAGTAAAGGAAGTATTTTAATTCCTAAAAATTTCACAAACATATTTAAAATGAATTCGGGAGTATCAAAAGGCTTTCCTGAATAGATTTTGACTACTTTTTTGCGTGATATCTGCACGTACGTACAGAATAAAATCTCTTCATTCCGAAAAAGATTCGTTGTATCTAGAACGATATCAGCGGAAAAATAAAATCATTGGTTCGTCAGCCCTGCTGAAATCGAGGGGCTTTGACGACAGACGCGGTGCAGAACACTCGTATATCCTGACAATAGCCTTGAAGTTATATCTCTTGCACTGTCAATTGGAAGGAATTATTGCGTCTGCGATATGTCGTCTGACACATCGTAAAAGCTTGGAAGCAGTGACTTGCGGGGACGGCAGCACGATTTTCTCATCTCTGTGTGGTCAACCGCACATTTTCCCGTGACGTTCTATACGTAGGAACGTACACTTGTATCTCATATAACTCAAACACGATTAGTAAGAACGTTGTAATTTTGTATATGGAACTGCTATAACATCTAGTTGAGCACCTCCTCTTTTATTACAATCGGCAGTACCAAACGTTCATATATATAACTACCCATCTCACCCGTCTTCAAAGGCCTTACTTAGTCTTTCTTTTCGCAATCTTTGGTCGTAGTCACATACATATAACTGCAGAAGTGTTTTAAATGCAAAACGTTTCATATTTGTGTAATGCCAATTTTAAAAAAAATCATTGTGGACAAATAACGAAATCTGAATTTTAATGCGGTCTACTCTTTTAATGCGAAATCTGAATTTTAATGCGAATTTTCCCATACTTATATTCGGATAGTTTTATATTCGTTATGAAAGAACAAAATTATAAGAAGTTTGATTTTCATATGATAAAAATTGACCGGGATATTTAATATCAAAATTTGCAATTCTTGATGTCATTTTTAACTTGCCTTGCGATGTAAGTTAATTAAGTTAAAACAATTCAAGGAAATCAGTTTAAATGAAGTGCAACGAACAATATGTATAATTTGATAGGCAGCACAAGGAAGTAATGTCATACCCACATGAGATTTTTTTTCTTCAAAAGAAATCTACACTCCAATAAGGATACATAATAATATTAACATTACATTATATAATAAAACAGCTTAATTTCTACTTCCCTGTAACTTAATTCTCGGGCGTTCTTATGGTTGTTTATGCTACCCTTTCAGCCTCAAATCATCTAAAAACCGTTAGAGAAGGTAAATGTGCAGAGGGCTGAGCGAAATTCTGGACTGAATGTCAGTCGTCTTTGCTTTGCTGTGATTAGTCCATTCTTGTACAAACAAGAATTAAGTTCAACAGTTAGAAGGGAAAAATTCAGCGTGACTTTCCATATAATTTGCGAAGGTTTGTCTTTGCTAATAAAATGGAAAAAATCACTGCGTGGGCGATGAATCCATTTTAAAACTTCGGTGAACACTTTCTCTGAGAGCACTGACGAAAGGAAAAAATACGCGAATATCTTTAAAAATTTTCAGAACCTGGCGCTAAAAAGCTAGGGAAAAAATGTACAGAGGAAATACGGTACTTTACTTTAATATGTAAACAAAAATGTATCTCAAATAACAGATTGATGTTAGTGATTTATTTCATTTGTTAGTTATCAAATTAAACAGATATTACATTTAAAGATGAAATGTATTCGATTTTCGTATTTATTTTTTGTACGCATGTTTTTTAAATAGCACGTCCATATCTAAACATATCCCAAAGAATATTAATAACTTTTGTAAATCAGGTGCTACTTTGGTAGACGGTTGAATGAATTTTTGGCGATTTACGTTGGCGCGGTTTTTGCAATCGGCAGCCATCTTGAAAGACGCTGTTATTACGTATTTTACGCATAGTAACAGCATCCATATCGGCTTCCCTGCTCCGCCTAGAGGCACTACAGGTCCTTCCTCCCGCAGAACCGAGGCCGAGGTTCAACCTCTTTCCCGGCCCCTTGAGGGGGTCGGCGCAACGCACCCAATTTAGGAAGTCACTGGGCGTCAATTTGCTACCCACCAGTCGCTCGGGCGAGCCCGTCGCAGGGGGGGGCATTACCCAGCAAACCCCGGGCGCTACCCCCGGGCTACTAGAGCCACCCTGCTCTAAGACATGCCAAACCTCGGGCCGGCCAATAAGTGACCTTTCCGGAGTCTTCAGAACCACTAGGTTCATAATTTGTATACTCCCGTGGCCGAGACTGCCTAGGTACAGATCCTAGCCAGTAGCTTCGCAGAGTTCTCTACGTCGACCCCCGAGGGGGTTACGCATAGTAAAGTATTCGAAACTTTAAAAAAATAAATATCGTTAAAAACAATGGATTAATATTTGTTAAAAGCGTCGTTTTTTTAATATGGCAGGCAAATGTAAATAAATACATTTACTAGGAGTATAAAATACTAAAGTAATGATAAATTATAACTTTCATATAGCACAGAAATAGAATAAATCATCGCTATAAAAACATTGCGACAACGTTTAATTGGAATAAAATATTACTTAAATTGAATATCGAATTAAAAACATCATACCAATGTTCTAACTAATTAAAATATTACTTAAATTCAAACACTTTAAAATAAGTTTTATAGGATATAATTATTTAACTTAAAACATATGTGGCAATAAATATCTCAGCAGTTTTTGATAGTATCACTCGTTATTTTTTTGCCATAATGACAAAAAGCAATTACCTAATGTAGAAATATTCTGTAACCAATCAAGGAGCTGATTACATCACGCATAGAATTAAACTATTTAAATAATCATATATAATAAAATCATTTTTCAAAAAAATGCAAAATTAAATTGTATTTTAATATTTAACAGCCATAAATAATGTTTAAAACATTAGATTAAATTTATAGATATTAAAACCAATTAGTTTTGAATTAAGGTGACGTCATTGATTACATCATAAAATATCGTAAACAATAAAATTTTTATTTCAAATAAAAATGCAAAATTAAATTGATTTTTAATATTTAGAAAGCCATAAATAATATTTAAAACGGAATTTTTGCATAATAAAACGCATTATTTTTAAAATAAAATGACAACAAAGTATCGGTTACCATAAATAACTCGTCTAGCAATGGGTTTACCATAAATCGTATCGTTCGCCAAAATCCGTGCAACCAATGTAGCACCGTAAATCATGCTGATAATACCAGAAACAGTAAAACATTTGTAATTTTAACAAAGTTATAGAGAGGCTGTTCCGCACACTTTTTAGACGATTTTCATTGTATTTACAGAACTATTTTACTTAAAATTGTGCTTTAAATGTTCTATTTGATAACATGCAACTGTCCTTTGACTTAAAGAATTTTCTTTTATCGCTGAAGTCTTATTTTTGCAATATTCGAAACATTCCGTTTTTTGCTTGGATATGTATTTGGAACAGTTTTTTTTTTACTAGAAGCAAAACTTTAACTTCTTTATTTTTATTGCTTAATGACTATATTACCTATCATGGCTTAGATGTCGAAAAACCATCGCTTTCACAGCGTTTTTGAATAACTAGATTCGAGTAATTTTCTCCTGAAAGACCAAAAACATTCCATCCATTGCTTCTTTAAAAGCGCCATTTTGCATGCAAAAAAAAAACTATCAAGTAGCAGACAATAATTTATACTTTCAAAAATATAGTTGCTTTTAAGAACTTCGTAGACGACATTCTTATAGCAAAGCAAAATCTCCTAAAAAATGTGCGAACAGGCTGTGTAGAATTAAATTTCGGAATTTAATTTTATTATGCAAAAATAAATAGCTAGTATTTTCTGTCCCTTTAGAAATTAGTTTCTGATTTAAATTTACAATAACATTAATGTTATATTTGATATAAAATTATGAGTATTTTTTAAATTAAAAGTTGTAATTACTGAATTCGATCATGTTGTATGTAAAACATGTTCGTGATACACGTGATAATAATTGAATAACTTTTGTTATGATTACACTATGGCTCACGTGCGAGAATTTCAATAATTAATGTGGTACAAAACACTTTCTGGAATGGAATGAAATGTCAAAAAACTTACTTATTTTATTGCGGAAATCTATATTTGTTTATTATTGAACTAGAAAGAACTACGAAAAATTCGTAGAAAAATTCCTTCTTGGCACGAAAACTATGTCCACCGGAGTTCAGTGACCTAACAGACAAAAGAATGTATCGCCGAATTCCTTGAAGAAGAGAAAAGAAATGTGAAAGGATAAAAAGACATTCGATTTAAAAAAGTATTACTAAAATTAACTGCTACTTATATTACTTGGTTTTTATAATTTATAATAATAAAATATTATGAGTTATGATGTAATCTACAACGTAATCAAAAGTCGACTTAATAGTAAAACTTTCATTTAAAAACCACAATAATTCTTTCTAAAAAGTTCAATTTTAGAAAGTTTTCCAACCGGAAATAATTTGAAAATAAAAGAATCATAATCCGACATTAAAAAATTATTGTTTTGATAAGTAATTTCAAAGTGTATTTTCCTAAAGATTATGAAAACGAAAATTGGGTTAGAAATCCATTTTTTCCAACTGTACCTGGAATTTTATCTCGTGAAGAAAAAGAACAATTGACAGAAATTAAAGTGTATTATATTTCAGTACCTTTTTTCACAAACTGTTTGTTTGAACAAGGATTTTCTTTCATGGTATATTTGAAAAATAAATTTTACTTAGTTCTCATTAAGACAGAATTCAGACATAAAGAAACTGGTATCACTTAAACAGTCCCAGATTTCGCACTAAATTTTAGAATACGTATTATATGTTAAATTTTGATAATTAAAATACCAGTTTAATCTAATATTTTTCCTGTGGGCATATTTAATACAAATAGCCAATAAGTTGTGCAAGTGGCAAAATGTATATGTAAAATATAAGAAATACACGACCGCTTCCGCATAGCTACAATTAGAATGTCCGCTGCTTTGTTTATCCTTCTCTCCATTGTCTCCTTAAGTTATGACGCAGAAATATTAAATTGGATGTTACTTAATTCACGAATAATTCGTTTACAAGTCTAAATAATTAATTATAGCATATGTCAATTTAATTAACTACATAATCAATCAAATGAAGAAGTGCGCAAACTGAGATTAAGAATCATTTTAAATTTCATTTTTTTATAATCGCGAAAATTTTCGGATATCATATTTCCGCGAAATTATCCGTTTTGACCTCACTCGAATCCATTTGAATGATGTTTTTGAGTGACAACTGTACGTACGGATAGCATAAAGAACAACCTTTTTTTTAAATGGATGGTAAAATGGATTCAAAATTAACTCGGAAGGTTTTTTTTTTTTTTCATAAGGTATGCATGTATCTGGCTTGACTCAAAAACGATTACTCATAGAAAGGCGAAATTTCGTATATGGGACTGTTATAACATCTAGTAAAGCACCTCGTTTTTTTTTGGTGCAGTCGGCCGCCCTAAACATATATATATATATGTATATATCCACCCTCACACCTGGGTCGGTGAGCTCTGATTTTTAACTTTTACATGTTCGTAAACTGTACATGTTTTGCTTCAAAAGTGATTGAATTATATTGTACTTATGTTCCGGATAGGTTTTATATCTTTAATTAATCTGCATGCAATAGTTGTAGGATTATCCACATTTTAATGGTGTAAGTGACGCTAAGCCTAACGTGGTGGTTCTTTGTTTACATTTGAAAATCATAGTAGTATAGTGAATTAAGTCAATAATAATGCAGCAAATTAAATATATTTTTGCCCGGCGGGACCCGAAGCTAAGTTTGAATCTATGTGCACCAAAAATTACGTCTTTCTGCCCGTTGGCCGGATTGCTGCTTGTTTTCCTGCAGAAACTATCATTTTAATTGCAAAAATTATTTTTCTTCAACTGTATTTGGTGTTTTAGGTTTTTTCGAATTTTACAATTTTTAGTGACGATGTTTTGAATTTTATGCTTTTTTTGCCTTTCCACGAAGTAGAAGTGAATTTATACAAATATTATTTATAATTTATTATTTATAATATTATTAATTTATAATGACAAATAATCTCTAATGAAATTCTAGGAAATAAGCTTAAATGGAGAGCAGCAAAAAATTTGTATAATTTTAGAGGCCGTAAGTGGAAGTCGTTGTGTCCGCGTCAAATTTCTTCTGTTTCTTTTGTTCTGCTTAATAATTGTGCTGTATCTGAAGTTATTGAAGTGAATGATAATTATCTTAGAAAGAAAGATTAGCTACTTTCATTTAACTAAATAAACCCAAAATTCAGGGAAATGTTTGAAGATTTGGCAAATTTTTCTTTTCCGTAGTTCATTTCTGTACACATTTTTATATTTCACTAAAGCATTTATGGAATTGTATTATGTGATAGTAATGCATGCATTTAAACTGAAGTTTGACCGACATTCATTCCCTGCATAACTAATATACTAAAAATAGCATTCAGATTGCTGTGTCCAAACGCTTAGAATTTTTAGCTTTATCGTTTATTTGTATATATCTAAGGTTTTTCATGTTACATAAAAAATTATTTAATAAGTACGTGTTTTTCGCATCAGTTCATTGCACATTTTGTATCAGTAAGGTCTCCAATATTATAAGTTTCAGTGTGAAAGAACTTTGATGAATTTCAAAAGAAATTGTTCATTTCTTCATTACGAAACTTATTAACAAAATTTAATATTATTCTGATAAACAAGTGGCGTTGCTAAAACAAGCACTATTTTTCTCTTGAAATTCAATTGTACTTAATTATCTTGATTGTAAATATCATATCACGATATCACGTTTATAATAATTATTTATGAAACATTTATTTATTCACTACTGCTACACTTTATGCATAAATTTTAAAATATTGATATGAATAACGCATTATGAATTCTCATTTCTATTAACGGACGTACATTTTGAACATTTTGCATCAACATCTCTAAGTTTGTATAACCACCTGAATTTATAATACTTATATTTGATAAATGCGAGTATAATGCAAATGAAAAAGTATTTATATCTTTTTAACATAGTGTAATAGCATAAAAAGTATGTTGATAAGTGTAACTTGATAAATTGTAAATTTAATACATTCTGGAAACTTTCCATCCAAAGTTGCCATAAGTATTCAAAAATGAGTCCTAGGCTTTGAAATTTATTTTGTGAAGTATTTCATATACAGTGAAAGCATATCTGGCATGGGAAATCATGAACTGAAGCTGAAGCATGTTAATCATCTTCAAAATGAACTTATAGCTAAGCATTATTTACATGTTCAATGACCTGTTCTGTATTCAATATTATTCGCGGACGGTATTTGGTGGTATATTTCTGTATATCGAAAATAATGTGCTATAAAAATTAAATTGTTGAATTCTTTTATAAAAAAGAATTTATTACTAATAAATATACTTTATGTATGATACCCTATTACCACGTTTGTCTTCAACGGGTATTTAATATCGTTAAGTGTGTCTCTTTCTATGAGAAATTTTCCCTGATGTAAAAATGTATTGTTTAGAAAATAATAAAGAAAATTGTTTTCTTCTTATTTCATTCGAGTTTTTATTTTGGAATGAAATAATTTAGATTAATAGTGATAGTGTCCCCTTTTACTCCCATTTTCTTATTATAAACTTTAGAAAAATTAATATCGCATTTCATCAAGTATTTTTCTCATTTTTAGTTTCTTGTACGAAGCAAAGAAAGTATTGTAATCGCGAAAGATTTCGGGTATTGTATTTCAACGAAAATATCCATTTTGACCGCTCTCCATTCCCTTTGAACGATGTTTTTGAGTTACATCTGTACTCACCGACAGAATGAAGGACTCTTTCTCAAACCGGATTGTGAAATGGATTTAAAATGGATTTAGAAGAGATTTTTTCGTAGCGTCTCTACGTACATGTGTATGTATCTCGCACAACACAAGAACGAGTAGCTTCAGAACGTTGAAATCTTACATATGGGACTACAATAATATGTAAATGTTCACCACCGTTTTTGGTTACAATCGCCCGCACCGAATGTATATGTGTATATATATATATATATATATATAAAAGGAAAAAGAAACGATAAGAATTGAGACCAACAGTATTATGTAGTTTCTTTTATTTTTCTATTAATGATTTAGAGCTTCTGTTTCAGTTACTGTCGTTTGACGAAAGGCGTAATGGTGTTTAGCTGCTCGAATTTGTTACGCTTTTCCCTTGACAAGTCCATGATTAACCTTGAGTTACGCTAAATTGCCATTTACTGCCATTCATTGTTATTTGTTTTGGTGTTTTTAATGCTTGTTTAAAATTTTTTACATGCTTTAAAATCTTTTAAATGTTGAGATTTTCAGTGCCTGCATTTTGGTTTTTAGTTTTTTACAACTGCTTTTGCTTTTTAGTTATGTTTTTTGGCTGTGGAACTGGGGTGTCAAATTTGCTTTTAGGCGATAGCTTTTAGAGTTTTGCTCCTTTTGCTTATCTTTAATTTTAATTTTGCAGCTCAATGCGCAAAATTCTTGACAAAGTGGGTCTCTGCGTTCTTTCGCTACTTTCTAAAAATTATATATACACGCACACACACACACAAGAAGATCATCATAGTAGTTTGCCAAAAATAAAAAAAAATTTTTTAAATTTAGAAAAGTAAAAAAAAAAGTGTAACCAGCTCTGCACTATTCCTGCAGGATTGAAATAAATTAAACTTAAAGCATCAGAAGTAAAATTAAAATGGAATCAAAGCAAAGAAATTCCCCAACAATATTAAGAATTGCGACCGTGGAAAAGAGGAGTACCATCGTTCGTAGTTCTTTGAATGACCATTTTACAGGAAGATGGATTGGTCGAGGAAGTCCAATTCCTTGGCCACCCAGATCACCTGATATAACGCCACTGGACATTTTCCTTTGGAGATTTGTAAAGGACAACGTTTACAGGAGGAGAGTGTCGAACATTGATGACCTAAAAGCGAGAATTACAATCGCAGTAGCCTCTGTGGATGCCGACATGCTTGCCGGTACCTGGCGGGAAATTGAGTATCGACTTGATATTCTCCTTGCGACGAAGGGGGCACACGTGGAAGTTCATTGACAAGGGTCATGAAACCTTTTGAGTCTATCTAACCATTTATGTTATTAATTTTAATCTATCTTTATTATTTTATGAGTTATTAAACATCAAAATGGTCCGGTACTTTATAAACACCCTGTATATATATGTAGTGCCGATCATTTGGAGCCTTGATGAAATCCAGATGCTGTGACGTCATTTTCTCTACTACTACGAGCTGCGTAGGCGCCAAGCGAAAATGAGGGGAATTACCTTTTTTCTTCTGGAGATGTAGACGAATGGACGTGTTAGCTGAGACGCTGCTTCTGTTTAAAACTTTGACGAATCACTTTTTAATTCTCGTAAATGTTAAATATATGTAATAATCGTTTGTCTAATTAAAATGTCTTTCGTTAGCTAATTTGCTCATCGTTTTATCCCCACAAAATTTTCTCAGAAGTGGGATTTAGCACTCGAAGGAACTGTAATTTTAGCTGATTTCCTGAATTACTACCGGTTTTGAAGATTTACTGTTGCTGTGCTGGACTATTTTACGATGTATAATGAGCGGTGTTCCGAACAGAAACCTCGTCAAACTCATAGAAATGTATGCTGATTTACCTGAATCGAAACTGCGTAGTAGTGATTAAATAGTGTGCAGCTCTATTAAAAACTGTGGAATAATTTTTAATAATACTCGATGTCAAGTGTCAAGACTTGAACTGTGGCCAAAAATACATCGGACATAATCTGTTTGTACTCACACCATTTGTCATCTATTGGATTTTATGGAAGCACTTTGTTTTGTCTCTGCTTCTGGAACATCGAGGATTACCATTATATGAAGTCAGTGATTTTCTCAATTTTATTAATTATGTTTCTAATTGATGTGCCGGGAATGGAAGATGTCCTGAAGAATGAAAAAACATGCAATATAAAATTATTACACAAAATAATATTTAACGATGTAGGCGACAGAAATAATCGAAAAAGATTAAGACAATTTAGTGGTTTCTCTTTAGCAGAAAATAGTAAAGAATTTAATAAAAAACTAGTAAACGTCAAACAAGATTTTCAGGCTTATGAATTAATTTCCATTGCCAATGTTTTAAGCATTGATAGCTCTGGCACACAAGATGACTTAGCAACCCGAATTGTTTCTTATCTGAATAATTTAGAATTGCTTAAAAATAACGTAATTTTAGAAGAAAGTGAAAATGAAAGTGACTTAGAGGGTGAGGACGGTGGGCATAAAAATGAAATAAATGATAATGTTCAAGATGAAACGAAACTAAGAAACAATTCTGGTGCCACAGTGAGACAACTTCCTTCCCAATGTGCTA
>KK116042.1:150511-184097 GCA_000611955.2 Stegodyphus mimosarum
GCAGGCACGAACTGACTAAAAGCAAGCGCGTAGCAAGGCAGCGGGAATGCTCCCTCTCTCTCTCTCTTGGCTCGAGCAAAGTCCATTTAAAGAAGGAAAGGTTTCATAGACGTAATGTAAACCAGTTTGCTATTACGCCGCTACAATGCGGAGGGAAAATTCGCCAAAGGATTTGGCGATGGAACCTGGCGGCGAGAATTTCCCCCTCCGCGATGTGTACAGGAAATTGAGGAACACGTGTTAAGAAACATTCTTTTAAAAAAGTTTCTTTTTTGAAGTTTTGCGATAAATTAAACTTGGATTTTCTTACACTTTTTTGCTCAAAGTAACTAATCCATTAATTAATTTACTAGCACGAAAAAATATTTTCTTTTTCTTTAAAGTTTAAAGAAATTTAAAACGATATTCAATTTATAATCTTTGTATAAACTGACCTACGAACTTCGAGGCAGGCTTCGAGTTTTGGTGCTTTGGCGAAAGATATTTCGCGCATGCTCAGTTATTTCCCTCTGCGTTGAGACGGAGCCACTTCTGTTGCGAAGCAGTTTTCCTTCTTAACAATACATATTCTTTGGCTAGAAGCCACTTCTTAAATACCCTTTACAGTTGAAAAAAGATTAGCATAAAATTTCTACTTGTACTTATTCTGGCTGGAAATGAAAAATAAGAGAGGATAGCAAAGTTTAAAATAAAATAAACGTTAGTAAAACTTAAAACCCTTATAAGGTGAGAGAATTGTCACAACTATTCGATTCTAAGCCTCGCTACCCAAATTGTGAGCCACGAAATAGAAAGAGAAAACGTTGCCCCTGCAAGAGTTAAGCCATGTAGATATAATAAAATTAAGTATGAAATAATCGAGAAATATATTAAAGAGATATTAGAAAATAAAATTAAAACTCCAAGAAGCAGTACATACGCGAGTCCTGTTGTGTTATACCTTTCGAAAAATATTCTCTCAACTTCGATCCATAAATCATTGCGGTTTGTAGTCGATTATCCTAAAGTCAATAGTATTACTAAATATCCAATATGCCAGCTGCCAATAATAGAAGAAATCATATGGAAAATAAAATCCACGAAGTACATGACCACTATAGATTAAATTTACGGCTATTTTCAAATCGGCGTAAAGCTCGAGGACATCCAGAAAACAGATTTCATCGGTGAATCAGGTGTATACGAATTTTAAAGGATACCATTTGGACCATGCTGAGCTCCGGTAACATCCCAAAGGGCAATGGATATTAATTTAAGGCCCGTGTTAGGAAAGAGGACCTTTATATACTTAGACGATTTAGTTATTATAATTAACCAACACGTGGGACATCTCAATGAAGTGCACTTGCTGTTAAACGAAGCTGGCCTCAAAATAAACGAAGTGTAAATTCACCCCAAAAGAACTTTGTCACTTAGAGCACAAAATTTCTGATAAAGGTATTGTATCAAAGAATTAAAAAATAGTAGCCATTAAAAATTATCCACCGCCGAACACTGCAAACCAATTGTCATCGTTTCTCGGCATGTGTGATCACTTATAAAGGATTTCGCGAAAATTGTTGAATCCTTACTCATTTTGAAAACAAAATCTGAAAGCTTTCAGATTTTACACTAAAATTTAATTCAATAGCAATATCACAAAATATTTAAAAGAGCATATTTTTAGAATTTCCGATACACAGTCTCGCGCGCTGGAGATAAGAACGTTTGTTTTCGCACAGTGTTGCCGTTGCTCGCTTTGCAACCGTTGAGTTTCTTAATCAAAAACTCATAAATGCCCTATAAAATATGAAATAGATAATAATACAAATTCCAAATTTGGGCTTCCAGATGCCCGTATTCGGGTGGAAGATTATGTTATTCAAAATTTCATAACTCTAGGTACCGTTGTTTTATCACAGTGCAAGAAGCATACATACACTTATGCAGATTCTTCATTATTTAATTTCTTTAATACAGGGCTCTATTGGTGGCAATGATTTAAAAAGTGATTCGCCGTTTATAGTGAATCAACGCAAAATGCCAAAGCGAAATTAGCAGTTCTTCAGGGAAAATTGCTCCTTTGGGCTGAAAATAATTAATGTTGATTCCATGGTGAAAAGCTGACTTCTCAAGAGGAATGAGGCTATCTCGTGGAAAAACAAAAGCAATAATTATTGAGCACTGATTCTGTTCCCCCCATGTTTGAATAAAATTCAACGCAGTTTGATTTGCAGACCTAATTCAGTTTACGTGGACTACATAAGCCAATACTACATTCAGACAATTTAAACAAGCTCTAATTCAGGCTGCGGAGGGGGATCAGAACTTGAAAATCACCACCGACGACTATGCACTTGGCGCCGTTCTGCCTTGAAGCGGTCAACCAATGGCGTACTCCAACAAAACATTAAACCTTAAATTTCTTTACGTAAATTATCCACTTCTTGTACGGTGCTAAAATGACTAAAAAGAGAGAATATATTTAACTTTTTCTCCATTAATATGCATGGCATTTAGAGCTTCTTGATGGCCTTTGTTTTCAAAAATAAAATTTTCTTTGAAAACAAAGAAACAACATCTTCTTCCGCATCACTTCGTTTTAAGTTACCGCGCATTGATAACCAAAATATACATCTTTCAACGTTCATCATTTCATTTATCGTTTTATACTTTCGTTAAACGAGTTTATTAGCACATTTTGAAAATTTTAAAAGTCACCAGGAATTTTCTCAAAATTTTTGAAGTTGGGAAACCTTCTTTGTGAATAGAACGGACGGTTTTGAAATAAGAGCTATATGCTGGAAATAAAAGTTTCTTCAATGGAAACAATTAATTAAGTATTACCCACCATCTAACTGGTTATCTTACTGGGAAATGGACATTGGATTGTGTGATCAGATTTTAATTAGACCCGATAAGCTTTTAAATCCATGTAGGAAAGCAATTATTCCCATGCTCGTTAGGAAAATTGGTGAACGCATCGGGTTTACAGTTAATTCTATCTGTAGACGCAGTAAGACGCTTCGCGATGCACTTTTCGGTTGGCTTATAAAAGAAATAATTTTACGAATCTCGAAAAATAGCATATTAAATATTTTTCGTAAATACCGCATTAAAAGGTGGTTAAAAAAAACTCTGATAGTACAGTCGCAAAAACTAGCAACCTTAACAGTCCAGATGTAGTTTAATTCCAAGGCCAAAGAAGTTCAGTTTCTTGCAGTAAAACTAGTCACGGTTCACGACTTCGAGATCTTGACACTACGTGTTTCCTTGCACATTTCTGCACGATATCTACTGGTGCATTTCTTAGACTGCCACCTAGTGTTAGGTCTCACGAATTGAGAAATTACAATTAATTTATTTATCATTTTGTTATATGCATTAGACCATTCGTTCAAGTTCATGAGAACACTGAATGTTGGCCATTCCATCTAAATTAGTCACGAAAGGGGTATAGTACAAAATGCTTCCATGAAGTTTTCATCTTTAAACAAAAATAGCGAAGCATTCAATTTAACTCACCAGGAAATTATGACTAATATGACTAAAAATTTGGTTATGGTTTTAGTTTCCCTCTGAGCGTTATGACCGCCTTTATCCGATCATCAGAATTTTGCTACTTGGCATATATTAGATTATAGTTTAATATATTTTGCTTTCTAACTTTTTTAATAATGTAAATATCATCTTAATGAATATAAGTTTATGGAAACACAGACTAAAATAAGTAATTATGCAAACTTAATTAATAAATGCTGTTTAAATACAGGTCTTCATGACGGATCTAAAATCCTACTCCACTCAGATGGTATGATTAATATGGATAATAAAATGCTGAGCTGATATGTATATGTGAAATAAAGATTTTATATTAAAGATACATGCATAAGGCAAGAGCATATTAATTATACTGTTTAAATACCAGGGAGATTCAGAGTTACTTTTATTTCAGGTAGCTTGAAATATACAAAAGGCTTCCTAAGAAGTCATTATGGTATAGTTTTATTGATTTTTTTAATCTGTTTTCAACTCTTTGATTGCAATATAACTTGTAATTTTACATCAAACACAATCTTCATGTGACGTAAAAATTATCATTATTTTTTATTATAATTATTAAATATTAAATCTGTAGGGATTTATATTTATTTTAAAAAACCAGTTAAATTTAATTTTAAGTTACTTTCCTATAAGCCCTAATCCCCATTCCCCTAACTGTCAGTGCCAGAATATTTAAATTTGGTAGTGCGCGTAAGAAATGCAAATTCTACCAGTGGGAAAATATGTTAAATATCGACTTTCCGGTTAGAGAGAAAGAGAGTGCGCGCTTATAGGCAAACTTTCGCTTAGCAGTTCCTGCTGGTTAAACGTGGCTTAATCGCTATTATCTTGCTGCCACTAGACTCATCTACGCGCTGTAGGATACAGGATTGTATGAACCGTGTAGTGTAATTCTATTACTTGTGAATATCTTCAATTTTAAGTTTGATTCTACTGTTTCAGTTACCGCCCAAGTTGAGGTGTAGTATGTTAGCGTCAAGTTGACGCATTGTAAATTATTTAAAGAGTTTTAAAACGGGCAATTTTAACCCTTCTTCAATGCAATCACTATTTCTCAAGATTCTATACAACACAAAGAGAAGAACTTTACAAATTAAAAAAAGAAAAGGCTCTCAATAAAAACATTTAAAGTAATTTTTAAAACCAAATTAGACTAAATTTTAATAACAGTATTTCAAAAGTGTAACTGAACAAAATATGAACACTAGCAATTAATTTCGTATTTAATATCATCAGAAAATGTCTTTATTGCCGCCCAACCGGTATAATGGTTAGAGTCGAAGATTGCTATGCCGAAGGTCCCGGGCATGAATCCCGGAGAAAGCATGGATGTTTGTAAATGTAGTGTCCGTGCGGCATGGGGCACTCTAAATATGAGTCGAGTCGAAAGTCCTTACAAGAGGTTGAAAAAGGAAAGAGGAGTGGGAGACCATCCTACGTGTCCTTCCGGGGTGCTATTCATCAAAATTGGGGGCGGAACTGAGCTAAATCGCACTGTTATCTATATGGTGCTCGAAGCTGTTGCCAATGACAGACGTAAACTTTCGCACCTTGTCATGAGGATTTCGTGGGATTGGGCTGACTAGAGGTCAGACAAGTAAGCATTAGTTGCAACGACACAGGTCTAGAATGCTGAGTTCTGTCATGGTTTGCTGCATTTGTGGCGCAAAATGTTGCTTTAAACTTTCGTTTTCTGTATGCCAATTTTGAACTTTAAACAAACTCTTCTAGCAAAACTGAAATTAAAAACAAAAATAATGTTTGTAAATTAAGACCATGTCACACTTATCAAATACTGTTGCAACTTTTATAGTATAGAGGGCGCTGTTACGCCTAACGAATATTGGGTTTACATTATGTAAGTCTTCGCTCGCCGTTGTGATGCTGTTGTATTACAGTGTATCTTGTTGGTGAGTTTTATTAAAATGTAAACCACAAATGTCGTCATCAATTTTGTGTACCAAACAAGATAAATTAATCACCGATGCGTAAACTCGTCGAAACAAAAGTAACATTCGTATCAGAATCGCCAATTGTTGTCTTCGCCTTTCGAATTTCGCATTCATTTCGTAGTTGGTTCGTAATAGATACGTATGCAACCACTATTTTCTATTTTAGATAAGAACGTATTTTTAACATTACATCCAGTTTTAAACTTAAATGTTTTATTTTCCTGGCAGCGGATGATTTGATTTTTTTATTTTATTAACATTTTTATTTATGTTTTTAAATAATGTATATTTTTCGGTGTGTTCTTTCGATTGAGTATAAGAGTGATTATTTTCTTTCAAACAAATCATATCTTATGGAACAAAAATGAAAAAATGAACATTACGTTGTTGTCTATTAATTAAATACAGCTTATTCTGAACTGAAGAAGTACAAATGAAGACTAACAAAATTAGTTCTGTTAGCTTATGCCTTTGTTAATAATTTCATTTTCTCTGTTGTGTTTCCTAAAGCTGAATGCAAGGTATCTCAACTAAAGCAGCAATATCTATTTTAAAAATAATAACGCAAAAAACTGATTTAGCATCATAAATTTCAAATGAAGAAGATATATTAATTTTTTTAAAAATTCTTTAAAATAGGTATGCTTCTATGAAAACAACTTGCAAATTCATAGCGATAGTGCATAATCGCATTCTTATGTATTCCTTTCAATTAGCTCATACACCTTCCTTTTGTAGATTAACATATCTGCCGCACAGCTGAACGTGCTAAATGCATAAGATTTTGCAACAAGAGCTTTGTCTTTTATTTAATGAAAATATCAGCCGATCTTCCGCAGAAAGTCTTTAAAACTCTCAGAATGCTGTACCCATTATAGATAAAAGTTGTAAAATAATTTTTTTTTTGTTTGAAGGTAAGTGTTTATAGAATGTATGGGTAAAATAGAATTTTAATATTTTGATGAGAACATTTTATTTAAATCATAACGAGACGCGGTCTCTGTGACCGCACGTCCCCGGTTATGTCCCTTTATTTGACCTCCCCTGTTACGGGTTAATATATAAGAGTGTTCTTTAGATTTGAAAAGAAAAATTTTTGTATTTTAAATACTATTGATAACTTTTTCGAAAGAGCAAAGCATTCACCTTATCCTGCAATTAAAGAACTCACCAAATATGATCCTTCAATAGAATATGTTTTGAAACGCCCAAGATCCATTCATCATAATGCACACAGGTGGCAACTGTAAACCCGTATATATTTTTATAACGTGTTTTTGGCAAAGCTTAGGGACTCTGTTAAGACATACTGACAAAGATAAAGGACTTTGATTTTCTTTTATTCTAATTCTCTGTACTTTTGTATTTTTATCTTGTGATTACTACCACCAATTTACTGCGAACTTCATTGCTTCAAGTCACGTGCATTCTGTGAACTCAAATGTTTACTTACAAGCTTAAATTGTTGCTAATGTTTTTGCCTATTGTTACTCCAACGCTAATTGCTTATCTGACGAAAGAATGCTAATTGCTTACCTAATTCAAACTCACCTGCATAACTTGCTTGCCCGATTTTCCCACTACTGATTCTTTCGCCTTCAGCACCTTCATTTTTATGACTACCCTGAAAGGCTTTAGAGAGCATTTTGATTTATCGGCAAAAACTTAAAGCAGTTCATGCCAGGAGCAAAGTGATAATCCGTTGAAAAGAAAACTAGAAGCTATCTTTTAACCTTCCTCCCCCGTCAGCAGTAGCACTACCATAGAAGAAGAAACATTTTGTGTTGATGCACCCGTTGTGAAAACTGATGCTCAAAAAAACAAAAGTGCACTGGAAATGGGTTACTAGCGATCTTAGGAAACAGCAAAACTTCAAGCCATAACAAGAATGGTAAGTCAATTTTAATACTGCTTCCATTTTTTAGACACTTTTATGGATTCTGAGAAATGAATGACATCATATCAAAAATGAAAAACGCTAGCAGTATTCTGAAGAACGCTTAACGTTTGGCTTAATTGTATCTTCGGAAAACGAAGCATTACTTTTATGCCTCATAATAAAACATAAATTTAATAAGCATTTTTTTTTCAAAACCTTTATTTGTATTAAAAATCTGGTTGCTATATATATTTATTTATTTGCTATATATATATTATTATATTGTGCAGTTATTTGTATCATGATTATGTCAAATACTATATATACTGGTTATTATAAATTAAGAAAAAATCACAAAAATCACTATTACTGAAAAAGTTACATGTAAAATTTTATGAAACTTATTCACAATATACAACACATAGTAAGGTATCAAATAACATAAAAAGAAATTACCAGACAATTATGGTAGTATAGAGATTAGCATATGTAAAAAATGAACAAATAGAAGGTGTCAGTTTGCTATATGAAAAGTACCTTCGATATAGAATATGATCGCCTCTAGAAGCAATACAGCACATACAGCGATGCGTGATGCTTTCAATTTTGTGGTCTATTAGTTCCATAGTAAGCGAGAGCCATTGCTCTTGCAAAACAGTTCCAAGCGCGGCAAGGGTCTTAGGGGGCGGCTAGACGTCTCCCTAAAGCATCCCAAACGTTCTCGATAGAATTCAAGTCCGGGGATCGAGCTGGCCACTCCATGCGCATACTTGTTTCCTGTTGAAGATAATCATCTACGATGCGAGACCTGTGTGGCCTTGCGTTGTCGTCCTGTAACAGGAAAGCATTACCTATTGCCCCGGCATATGGGCGCACATAAGCATCAAGGATGTACGCTCTATAATTCTGAGCCTTTATGATTCCCCTTGGAAAGACATGAAGGTCTGTGCGTCCACCCAAAGAGATGCCACCCCAAACACAGACACTGTCTCTTCCGTATGAGTCACTTTCACGGATCTTTGACGGATGATGACAGGTTTTAGGTTCTCTCCATATCAAATAACGCCTACTATCGCTTTCTAGATTAAACCTGGACACATCCGTAACGAGAACAGCCCTCCATTGATCAGGCGTCCAGTGGATATGTTGTCGTGTCCACTGCAAACGGTCCCTCCTATGCCGCGACTAGAGTGGCACGCAAATGGCTGGTCGTCTCGCATACAGACCACCTTCGTGAAGCCTTCTACTCACAGTTAACGTTGACACCAAATTTCCGGTGTCGAGGTCACCACCTTTCCTGCAGCAAGGGAGGATCTAAGAAGAGTAGCGGTTCTATTCCTGCATGCACATACTGTCAAATATCGATCATCGGCGCTCGTCGTAGCAGTTGGCCGTTCTTGGCTGAACTTCCTGGATGCCGAATCTGTGGTTTGAAATTGCCTCCAAAGTCTATGAACCACAGAAGGACTCACATTTAGCCATATGGCCATTTCTGTTTGTGCTACCTCTAGTCTCCCAATGGCTCTTCATCGTTGTTCTGCATGCAAATGATTCCTGGAGGTCATTGTCACGAATTGGCTATTAAAGATTTCTGATTTCACTATCACAGTGAAATATGTGGGCTTGCTCTCAAACATGGACTTTTATGCTTCTCGCAGATAATGTATTCCGAGCGCAGCGCTACTGATTTGCATATTTCAGTTTTACTCAGCTACTCTTACTTGGCAACATATTCAAATTTTACACGGTTTGGCTTATTTTTGAGGGAGTTATCACTATTTTTGTGATTTTTTCTTAATTTATGATAACGAGTGTATTGCAGAGAAAACCAGTCTCTTAAAAGGAGCCGATGCAAGAAAAAGAGTGTAAATGCCTCGTTTAAATAAATATTGCAGGAAATTCCCCTTTTAGTTTTTCTGCAAGTTTAGTTTTACGCAAGGAACGATAATTTTCATTTGATAGAAAATAAAAGAGCATATTTTCAAATAAATTGATTTGATTTATTTTGGGATATGTTTCACAACAACTAGTTTGAAAGTGAAAATAATACATACATATAAGGTTTCCGGAGAAAAAAGGAAAATACATTGCATTGCACGAATTTAGAAAAGCTATTTGTTGTATAAAAAGACTTTTCCTTTAATTCAAACTCTAAATATAGATCGCTACATAACTTATCAAAAGAGAAGAAAGAAACAGTCGTAATAATTTCTTTCCATATTTCAACTCAGTTTTAATATATATAAAAAACACCGCCTGAGAGCTACTGAAAAAAACAATCATCTAATTTCAAGGCTCAATAATAAAGAAATTCATTTGGAAACAGCCAAATTCGTACCACCCCACCTATCAGCAAAATGTAATTTGGAGAAAATCAATCCTTGTCTATTGTGTGTACGTATGTCTCTGTGTGTATGTATGTGCGTAACACAAGTAAGCTACGTAAAAAGAAATAAAAAAAATCGACACGAAATGCCGCAAAATAGGAAGTGTCGGTATTTCGTTTCCTTGACACTAGATTCAACGAATAGCTTAGGTCAACGGCAGCCTGTTTGGTAGTTGGTTAGTAACCATAGGAACGTTGATTCTCATTTCCCGCGTCCAACTCTAGTACAACGCCGCAGACCGTTAAGGAAGCAAGCTGTGTAATGGCCACAGGTAATTCCATATTTCCTTTTTTCCAGCTACTAATATAAATAAGCCGAAATACGCAATGGCTGCTTTGTCTGAAATGGAAGCGAAATAATTTAACTGAACTTCTTGAGCACATTCTATATGGTATTTATGGTGTATTTTTACATCATTATATCAGTTATATTCGCTAAAGGCTTTTGAATGCTTTCTCTATCTCTGGCATCTTTAAATTGTGCTAAAGGATCCTTGAAAGACGCCCGAAAGACCATTAAAATACTCAAGCAATTTTTTGTTTATTTTTAATTGGGCAATAATTTCTATTAATCTGGAAGGGACTTAGGTTTAACAGTTTATAAACTTTTTTTTGTATTCTTGAGAAACTTGAATCATAATGTAAAATATTGATAAAATGTCATCAAAATGGATTCGTTAAATTGCGATAGATTCAAAAAATATTAATGCTAATGCTAAGAGAGATTTCATTTGCAGTTGCTCTAAAAATGAAAACATTAAGATAAATTCTATCATTTATTCGTAGAATGTATCTTTGCGTGATGTGACGGCAGCAACTTGAAATAAGTTTTCAAACACCAAGAGTAATCACATACATTACACTTTCTTGTTAAAAATTACACGCCATTCATGTATTATGTGCTATTGTTATTTATTACACGTTATTATTACTACATATTAGATGGTATTACTTTTGGTATCGGGACGGATTAAGAAATGTATGTATGTGTGTAGATGTGTACGTATGTATGCGTACACATATTTATGTATGTATGTATGTGCGTAAATGTGTATGTGTATACACACATATACATATTTTCTTGCATGTATACATGCATACATGAACACGTACGTATATACATACGTTTCTGAATCCGATCCCGATAATACCTTGCTTTTTATCACATGTTATTTTATAGAAATATAATAAAATTATTTTTATGCAAGTATAATGTGTAATGCGACCAACAACAATTATTAAGTTTTTTTTTTCATTACGCAAATTACACATGGTAAGACTTACAGACGCATGGTGAGCTTGTAATTTTATTTGGCTTTGACCATCAGCTAACCATTCTGGCTAAAAACATTTCGTAGGTTTCCGCGTGTATCAAGTGAGCTGCCAACGTTTTTCTCTCAGGTTATTTGTCATGAGGTAATTTTAAAAATGACAGTTTCCTTACGTATGTATGTATGTATGTGCGTGTATGAAATTTTGCTTCAATTGTTTTATTAGTGCATGCGACATTTTGCTAACAAAAATATAGTTTGAATCTGATAGTGAAGTTTTAGAGCATTTATCAACAACTTTAGTATGATTTTTACATTCACTGCTTTCAGCAAAATTTCAGATTCATCATTACAAATAGCTAAGCTATTGGCTAGCAAATAAAGGATCACGATAAATTTTAAGCTGAAGTAATTTAAAACAAGGATAGGTAATTTATCTCTCAAGGATTGTTTAATCAGGAGAGATAAAGTTACAGGGTAATGTGTCCTATTTGCTTTACTCACGTAAAATCACCATGCAGTCTGTTAGCTAAAGTTTTGAGCTTAGAGCAAGCCACTAGGTTTCTATGTTACTGCGTGTCAACAGCTGTCACAGGCCGCCATATTTAAGATAATTTGTTATTATTAGTATTCTCAAAACATATACCATCTTATCAGATCTGCCTTAAATAAACGTCTTAGGTTGTCTCCTTTCTACATAGAAACAGTAAATAACTCTATGTGACAGCATTTATTTGTTCACATTAAAGTTATACTTGTATCTGCATAATAACTATATAAGAAAAATATTATGCTTTTCTGCTAAAAGAGCACCTGTAACCATATGCGAGTCAAAGCGGCAGATGTTGTTACCTGTTCGTCGCGTCAGCAATATCGTCGTTGCGTAAAACGGAAAGAATGGACATCAATTCAGAAATTTTCCATTCTACAGTTTTAGCTGCCTTTGTGTTGAAGTACATACAGTCATTCCTGCATAAATTCGTATGTGATACCGAATTCATGCAATAGTCTGATGCTCTTTAAACAACAATAGATCGCTGTGTACATGGGGAGAACAAAGCTTTTGTTCTCTTCATGTATGCAGTGATCTATTTTCGTTTAAAATAACATACACAAATTGCGTAATTTAGCTTTGTACGGATTAAATATGATATATATATCATATTTATTATGTATAAAAAGTTATTCTTTTTATGAAGCTCTATGTATCATTAGGCTTATCACTATCTAGCTAGATTTCGACAACTTTTTCTGTTGTGACAAGTGACGCACCGTTAGCAAAAAAGAACCAAAAAATATCAAAATACAATATTTGCGTTCGTGACTTTGTTGTAATGATTTTATGGTAACTGCTTAAGTTGCAATAAAAAAGAAGTGGACGTATTTAAATAAAGCACATTGACACTAGTTGTATTAATGTAATTTTAAAATATTCTGTTGCAAGATATAGGTATAAAGGGATTAAAATTTTGACATATAAATATATAACAATCACTGTCAGTAGAGATGAATGGCTAAATCAGCAGAACACTAATCATATTCCCCTGAATTTGGTCACTAGAAATGGAGTAGATTTACTGAATAGATAACTTTTCACACGAATAATCCCAACAAAACTCTTTTATAACATATAAACCTCTTCTAAAATTTTCTCTGGAAATTCCACTTCTGAGATAGGTTGCCAATGAACATTTTACTGCAATTAATCAAACAACCCACCCTGCCATCAAATAGAACTATCCATTTTACGTTTTGTTTTAACTTAAATTTAAACTGACAAATGAGCACACTGTTTAGGTACTGACAAGATTTAATGTCAATTTATCAGTTCTTTCTCAGTTCCAGCGCTCTTTATTTATAACAATTCTAATAAATTATGTTTCACTTTCATATATGTTACATGCTGTCACTTACCATGGCAATGGCTGTGTGCTGTTAAAAAAAAGGAGTTACCAAAGTGGCTTTCGCATGAGAAAAATAATGAAAGCAGTATGCAGTCAACCCTTTTATCTTCTGGGAATTGATTGAAGTGGATTTATTGATTATGGCAGTTTTATCTTTATAAAAAGTCGAGGATATGATTGCTTTTTTTAACTAAAATATATTCAATATAGTACATATTAGTTTCATATCCTCCGTTAGAACTCTATTAGGCATTTCTTATTTTAGAAGCAAAGATGTTTCGTTTCACATTATTTGAATTATCGGATTTTAACAAAAGTTTTTCGCCCCCAAAGTGTCGTGTGCGAAAGTAAATTCGTGGTGTCATGTTTAATAATGTTTTGTCAAAAGGTTTTTGGCATTCGAAAGAAAGAGACTTGTTTAAGAACACTGTATTGCGAAATTTGTAAACAAATATCGTTATCACTAAATACAAAATGTCTGAAATGGAATTATCACGGTACCAGATTAGAATCATAATATATTTCCTGTTCTGTTGCGAACAGTCAGTTATACAATGTCACCAAATCATGTGCACAGCTTTAGGTACTAATGTTATAGTATCATATGACACTGTGAAGGTTTTGTACCAAAACTTCAAAAACTAGGACTATGATATTCAAGAATTAGAGCGCTCTGGCCTGCCTACTGATGCTGATCTGGCACGCCTGGGAGAAATTAAGGAGTTAGACGTTAATACCACGTCCATTAGTCGCGCTATGTATTGCATAAAATTGACGTACAAGTTCAATCGCTGAGTAAGGACCAAGCAGATAAGGACAGATGTGATCGGGCTTGCACTAATATGCTCTAATATCAACGCAAGGACAAATTTCTGCACCGAATCGTCATTTGTGATGAAAAGTGGATTTCCTTCAACAACACAGGCGGAGAAGGAGGTTGATCTGCGCCAGCTGAGCCCGTCACAGAGTTGAGCAACTCTCCCGATTTAGGTGGGAGACTTCCTATTTCTGACCGTTCTCCCGCCAACCAGATTTACAATATATTTCTCCCGACTTTATCTTATTTTTAAAATTTCTCACGATTTTTATGTAGCTTGGCTTAATACTTCGTTATTTCCATCCCCCAAAAAAGTGATTTGGGGTGTCTGAAAGCATCTGGTTTTTCTCAAGACAACATAGAAAACCAAAGTAGTTTCACAGGTGAGAAATTATGGCACTCTTCTGTTTTGTGAGTGATAACACGTGTCCGAAAACGGCATGTTCCATTTCTCTAATGAGCATCGAGTGTCATCATATTAGCCAATGAGCACAAAACAAGATCGAGGTTGTTATTTCGTTCATCTTGTACGTGCTTTCGAGAAATAGTTTAAGAAATTACGATATTTCGTATTAGTTACGTCTGCGAAAAAGGTAAAATACTGAGATACCTTTCAAAATTTTTTTCAAAAATTGTACACAGATGACTTTTCTTCTAATATTTCCTCAAAGAATTGTAATGCATTTGCGATGTGTACCGTTTGTCATTGCAAATTTTCGATTTTCCACAGTGGAAGGGCCGATGTTCTCAAACATGTTCCTACTCGAAAACACAAGGACAACATGAGTTCTACTGAAAAAAATGAAAAGTTACTTTTTTCCATGGAAACAAAGGACCAAAAAGTTATTAATGCAGGATGTATTGTTTGCATTTAAGAATTAGTAACTGAACTTTCAGATGTTAATTAGTAACGATTTGTAATTAATTCATTAGTAAAAAATATATTTTTATCATTTAAAAATCCTTTTTTCTTTGACAATGCATATCCCGATTTCTAAAAAAATTCTCCCGATTTTTGAGTGTCATAGGTTGGCAAGTATACGCGTCAGCATCCTCGCAAAGCGCAATTTGTCTAACAAAAAGATCATGCTTTGTATCTGCGGGTTTGCCATGGTATTTTTGACAGAGAAAAAGGTTAAACCCTTTACAGCAATGTTACAGCGAAATGCTAGCCCGTAGTGACGCTGCTGTCAAGAAAATATGTCGGATTGAATTCGTGCCTAAAAAGGTAGTGTTCCATTAAGATAATGCAAGACGCAATAAGTCTGCATTCACCGGTTTGAGTCTGGACGGACTCGAATGGGTTTGGCAAACCCTGCCCCGACAGCGTAATGGCAGACCACACATTCAGTTGAACAATGTTAAACGAATTACGCACACTACGCATGCCCAGAAGAGAATTTGGCGCAAATACGACTTTGGCATAAATATGGTATATGGTTGACGTTCTGTTATCTGGATGTAAACAGTTCGGGATTTTAGAACTTGTTAGGTTGTACGTTGCTTCGTTACTTAGGTGTAAATATCAATTGTAAACTCCCCAAATTTTCGTTTAAGAAGAATTACAAAACAGGAAACATTACACAATGTTGTTTATTGATTGTACTTCTGAGGAATAAAAACAATCGATTATTAACCATGCGTTCCATTCATAAATACTTTAACAACTTAAGGAATATATCTAGTTTAAATTACTGAATGAAAGCCAAAGAAATTATTACAAATAACTGATATTAAATGTAATGTTTATGAGCAAAATAAACCAAAACGAAATAAAACAGAAGCAAGTGCAATAAGCACAAAAAAAAGTGTCCATAGTACTGCAATCGTAAAGAGTCGCTAAGGCCTACATGAAGAACAGGCTTGTCTAGGGTTGTTTATTTTTATACGCCAGTATTTTCTCTCACGCCAACGGTATACTATTGAGCATGTGCCTTAAGCGAAATTCGTTAACACTGATCAACTCAATGTGCGGTTTGCCATTACGCGCCGCGACATCGCTCCTTCGGAGTTGTACCTTTTCTCCCACCTGAAGATACAACTTGATTTTGCTATCTCCCATTCTGGGCAGGACTGAAATGATGATTGTCTGTCTTTCCGAAATGAGGTTGGTCTATCTTTGGACTTGCGGTCACCAAGTTTCTAGACCGAAGGTTTTTAAAAACTACCAAAACGTTGGAAGAAAATCATAAATTTTTATGGGATTACTACCCGCACTAGATGTACATCTTTCTAGGTTTTTTTCCTAACTTTATTAAGAACATTTTTTGGCGGAAAACATTCGTTACAACCAAATATATGCTAAAATATAATTAACTACTTCCAGGAGTGGATAAAATAAACTGCTCTATTTTAAAAGATTTCTATCTATAAGAATTGCATAACACAAAAAGTATCTTATTGTTCTTAAAATCTATGAAGAAGGACTTGTATTTACTATAGAATTTATCAAGACTATTAAAAAATAAAACTACAAAATGTTTTTCTAACTTGTTGATTATCAGCTGCCTTTCTATCTTGTTTAATATTATTAAATTAACTGTGAAGTATTGGATGGTTTTTAACAAACGGCTCATTTTTTGAAGCTAGAAAGTTAATGAGAGAGCACGGTAAACATTTTCCAAGTGTACATGGTAGCGTTTATGATAGAATAGATTCAGTAAGGTTATTAATTGACACCTGAAAGTTTTAATATTCTTAAAACTGCGCTTTCTCTTTAACTAATTTGACTGAGAGACAATGACAGTTTATAAATGCGACAGAGCCAGACAAAGCATAAAGTTCATCTAAGGTATTTTAGGCATATTATTGTTATAGTTTGATCGTCTTATCCGCGACCATGAGCGCAAACACGCATGCGCTATTCGGACCGAATTATTCTCAAAATAGGGTGGAAGGATGAGTACTTTTTTCCTTCCAGCTTATCTCTTTCCGGAGAACAGAAGACTTTCACGTCGCAGGAAGTAATAACACCCCTTTTGGACGAGTCTATATGTTTTGGAAAATGCCAGCCAGGGTTGCGTTTGAGACGGTCGAACTATACTTTAATCATCCTGGTTACAATCAAAACGTAAGTATCAAATTTGTTCTAACGGTATTTTTGCATTTAAATAAAGTTTATTATTCCAAATAATTTACATCGCGCAGGAGAATTCTTGATAGACGGAGTGACGTCAGACAGACAGAGTGTAACTAACTTTCAAAACTTGCCAACTGTGCTTACATCAGGCGTTCATGGTTATTCTGATCAGTAGGTCTCTAGGTAGGCAACAGTCAATCTTCTGTTATGAATCACACTGATTATGATTTTACTTCTCACTTTAAACGTGCAAATATGCATATATACATACATATATCTCATGAAGTAAAAAAAAGAAAATATTGACTTTCAAAGCCATACACCAGCGCTTATGCAATTAAGACTTAATTTTAATTTAAATTATTAACTGAGATTATCCCATGAAATATATTGAAATCCAGAAAAAACATAATCCGTCGTAATTATATAACTTAAAAACGTATAAAGTTACAATTGTAAAACTTTAAAAATTTGTGTTACAGGATTAATTATTTTTACTATTTCATATTGTAAATATTTTCTTTTAAAGTGTAGTTTGTTAGAAGATTAAGTTTGGTTTAATTTTTACGTGTATTATTTCACGTCTTGAGACCGGCATTTGAGTTTTCCAATTTATACCTGACGTAAGGTATTTTTTTTATTATTTATTTAATTTGAAATCGGCTCGTGTAGTAGAATGTCTTTCCCATCTATGAAAATAATTGGAATTCTCTTAATTAAACCGAATTTCGTCTTGAGATTAAATTGGATTGAATTTCATTCAAACATGCGAGACGGACGAAATATTATAAAGGTTCAGATATTGTTGGTAGTTTTGTAGAGAAGGATAATTTATATATTCAGCCTTTTTTCTATGAAATCAACATTGATAATTTTTGTACTTATTTTTTTATTTTCATTAGAATTTAGTTTTTCTACACGTTTTATTGATTCATTTTACAAAGTTATATTACAATAATAAACTCTAATTTCCAATAGGGTCGTTCTTCATAAGTTTTATAATTACAACAGTTAATTTTTACTTCCTCGTACGATGTAAAAAGGAAGTATTGTAATGTTGAAATTTTCGGGTATCATATTTCAACGAAAATATTTATTTATACCCCTATCGAATGCAATTTAACGATGTTTTTGAGTGGCATTCGCACTTAAGAACAGAATAAAGGACCCTTTTCCCCCAAAAATTATAAAACTGATTTAAAATGGATTGTGAAGAGATTTTTTCGTGGCGTCTGTGCAAAACGTACGTATGTATGTATTTCGCATAACTCAAAAACGAGTAATCTTACAACGTTCAAATTTTGTATATATAGGACTGCTGTAACATGCAGATGTGCACCTCCTATTTTAGTTGCAATCGGCCGCACCAAAAGTATATAATTTATGTATATATATAATATATACAATTTATATATATATATATATATATATATATATCCCCTTTGTTACTCGGCTCAGTTAGCTCAGTTTTTTTTATACTTATATGTTGGTAAATTGTGTATTTTGTGCTTTAAAAGTGATTAAATTATGTTTTTATCTTCCGGTTAAGATTTTTATGCCTTTCGTAAATCTTCATGCAAGATTTATAGAATTATCAACAATTTAAAAGTTGTTTCCGTGCAGGCAAGCCTAATCATTTTTCTCATGGCGGACATATTTGTTTACACTTGAAACTTAGGAGAGTATTGGATTTGTTGCTAATCTAGAGAAACTAAGCTTCGCAATAGCAAAGATAACGCCTTCTCTTATTATTGCGAATTAAATCATTATTAATCCATTCTGGAATTTATTCCAGGAAATAATTGTTTAAGATTTACTTCGTAATTCTTAATATAGATATTTTGATTTTTATGTATTTTTGCCTTGTCGCGAACTGGAAACTGAATTAATTGAATGAGAAATACTGAATCGTCAGCGAAACACTGTTTTTTTTTGTTTGTTTGTTGCTGTTTGTTTGTTTACTTTCTTTTACACATTGTTTTAGATTTATTATAGTCTTTGAATAGAACATGTGACATCGATTATGTAATTCTCCAAATGCTATACATAATTTTTGTGCATTCTAATGAGTTATAAAATGAATAAGATTTAACGCTGTTAAGTGAAGCTAACGCCAGAATGTCGCTGTGGTAAACAAATATAGTAAATTTTAAAGAGTGCATTTATTCTGCTGTGGTTTATGCGCTATCGATGAATCAGATTTAAATCAATCCAATAAGTTTAAATGAAATGCAAAATGCGTATAATTTACTATTCCGTGCAAGGAAGTCATGTGGTGTACACATCAGATTTTTACTTTAGATTTCATCATTTTTCTAAGTTAACTCTGTTAATAATTTAAATATATATATATACATGTGTGTGTGTGTGTTTATGTACTATATAAAGAGAGAGATAGAATAATATTTGAAACATATCTAATTAAAAGCTAATAATATAGCGCAAAATGCTGCTAAATTATGAGAAAAGTTAATCTACGCGAAGATGGTAAGCTATTTGAAATGAAATCAAAGAATTAAAAACAATCTGAAATCTAAATTTCGAATTAGACTGTGAACCACTTTGGAAAGATAAAAATTGAAAAATAATTCAAATAAAACGAGAAAATCTGTTATATTCTGTAAAACTTTCAATTCTAACTGAAAAATGTATAGAAATAAGCAGTTGAAAAATATTCGACTAATAGCTATTAATGCCAAGGAAAATACTGCAGAATTACAGAGGAAAACCGGAATCAGTTGAGCATTAATCTTCTAAAATGTAAAGTTTAAATATTAAAAGCAGTCGGAAATCCAGTCTTCAGATATCATGGAGAAATTTCAACCTTGATTTTTAATCGTAAATAATGCTACATATTTATCTGTAACATATATGCTCAAATTTGCGCAAATATATTACATATATTTGCACAAATTTGAGTTTCCCAAATAAATTTGCTTTTATTCTTTGCTTATTTAAATACTTTAAATACGTTTTCTAATACTTCGGAGTAAAGCTTAATGCATTTTACTTCGTGGTATTTGAGTAACACCAAAAAAAAAAAGCAAATTTTTGCTTTACAATGAAAATCATGGATTGCTTAGAAAATGAAATGTAGTCAAAATTTCCACATTGAAAATATTTCCTTTGTAACATCCGCTTCAATTTACATAAAGGAAAAACCCTGGTATCTCATTTACTTTAACCTTTGGAAAATTTTGAATGGTATTAATTAATTAACGAAATGTTTTCTCAGATAATTTTTTTTTCCTCTAGAACATACTGACTTAATTTATTCTGCGTAGGGCTCAACTAATTTCCATTGGAAGCTTTTCAGTGATTTTTCGTTACAGTTGAAAGAAAGACAAGTCAATACTTCCGCGTGTTTTATTTTTAACTCTTAGCCACCCACACATTGAAGCAATGAATTATTTAATTTTATTGTCTAGTAACTTTTGATCTTTCCATTTGCTTGCTATTTATAAATGAAATTTTTCTAAGACTTCACGAGGTTTTATTTAGTTTTATCTAAAGAAGACTTAACTGTTTATACCTGAATGAGATTAAATTTGTTTTCAACAGTAAATTTATTATTACTAAGCCCGTAGTACTCGTGAATGCGAAAGGTAACGGCACTTCTAAAATTAATGAAAATTTACTTAAAAACACGTAAGACTTTAAATAGCTGTGTAAGACTCTTATGTTAATTACCATTTACTATGATTTTTAACTTTACTTCTTTTAGAATTCCTCCCCAAGTAGTATATTAGCTTTAAGTGTATTAAGCTGAAGGTTTTGGATCTTAGAGTGTACCGAGAACAACTGTAAATGTTCATTGCGTGATTAGAAACAAACTAATCCATAATTATTTCAAAATCGACCTTGTAGTGGACCACATTACTAAACTTAATGAGAATTTCTTCAAAAGTGAACTTATGACTGACTAAAACAGAACTAAACACTGAGCCTAAACTGAAAACAGCAATGATGCTGCAAATTTTTCAGAAGTTCTTAGTTGCCGAACCATTCCAGAAGATAATTTAATTAGGTCGTTTAGTACTCACATGTATACAGATCACGACTTCGAACCTAGCTTTGACTGCTGACGTTAACTTGTTTTCTTGCGCGACGTGACTTATCTCGTCGCTTTGCATCTGATTGGCATACAGGCAGTACAGGAGACAATAGTTTCCCCACTTTAAAGTAATCACTTACTATGCAGGAATAGTGCGTAAGTAGAGTATGATAGACGTTTCAAGCACATTTTACGCATAACTTATGTATTGTACTTAATGAGTTTATTTTATTTTACTGATCGTGTATAGACGTTGGAGCAAATTTCAAGCATAATATTGCTGGAGATATATTACCTTTAAAGGTACTTACGTAAACACCCGTCGACTATTTTTGCCTATTAAAGAAAAGACGCCAAACTACGCGCTTTTTCGCCACTAATGGAAAAGACTTCTTCAAACACGCTGGGTTTGGTGTATCCTTGATTGCACTTGTTAGATATTATTCATGAGTAAAGACTCATTTTCCCCCTCTATCACGCATTTTTGAAAAAGAATGATTAAAATTTGGAACCTGCCTACTACAGAAGAGCATGTTGTTGAATATTTCCGAAGTTATGGAATCTGGCCCGCCTTAAAAAATGTGTTAATGGCCACGATGTGACACTTTATTTAAAAACTGAGAAGCAATGCCATTGCAACTTCTGCGAAGCGAGTGTCGATTCGAAAGAGAACGTGGTTCGAGGTTCTACTATTTTGGCGCGATTGGCGCCGTCTTTTGTGGTCGACAGGATTTTCCGTAAGTACTTTACTCAAATTTTATTGAACTCTTTACCTGTATTTGAATTATTATTATGATTATTATTATTGCTATTTTTATTACCCCAAAGAGCGTTGGTCCAGAAAGGCTATTAGGTTCGTTTTGGCATTTTGCGTTGAATCACTATAAGCGGCGTATCACTTTTCAAATTGTTGCCACCAAATATTATCGTTTTGTATTATATTTTAAATAAGGAAGAATCTGCATAAGTGTATGTATGTTCCTCGCACTCTCTTATGTATTGTACTTAATGAGCTTATTTTATTTTACTGATTGAAAGATTACTGATGAAGAATCTACATAAAGATATATATATGTATGTTTCTCTCACTGTGATAAAACAACGGTACATAGAACATTCAAATTTTTAATAACGAAATCCTCACGCAAATATGGGCGTCTGGAAGCCGGAATTTGTTTTATTATATACTTCATATTTTGCAAAATTTTAACGAATTTTTGATTAATAAACTCAACGATTTCAAAGCGAGCAATGGCAACATTGTAGGAAAAAAAAGTATCTCCAGCGCGCGCGACTTTGTGTCAGAAATTCTAAAGACATGCTCATTTTAAAATTATTTTGCGATATTGCTATCGAACAGAATTCTATGGTTTAAGTGTGAAAAACATGATATTTAATAAATAAAGGTAACACACAAAACGTTAAAAAAACGTCTCTTTGGGCGTAATGTAAAATCTGAAACCTTTCAGATTTTATTATTTTAATTTAGTTTTATTATAATTTTTTATTTTCACGAAACATCACATCTCAGAATCATAGACTTTCTTCTGATTTTTGATCAAATTCATTGCACTGAAGCCCATTCGCTGAACATTAGTAGTTTGGTTTGAGGTTCGAATCCTGCGAACGGTCTGGCTGCATGGGTGCTTTTGTGGTTTTCGCTATGCCTAACGTGTATACGAGTCAGTTTCCCTTAGAAAGTCCGCCACCATTCTTTCATTGCAACGCGTTTCGTGAATTTTTAGATTAGGTAACTTAAATAACTTTTTGTTTTAAGTTAATATATTTTTAAGTTCCCAAATATTAAACAGTTCTTTTTAAATTATTCCTGACCGTTCGCAAATGTCTTGTAGATCTAATTAAAATTCAAAGCAAAATTTTTTTATAGCGAGATAAAATATATTTTCTGCAAAATACTCTCTATTTCACGGAGTTTAAAAGCGTATGGAATATTTATTTTTATCTATTTTGCCTCAAAATACTTTTGACTTGTCTTAAAAAATTCCTGAAAATTAAATGGTTAAACTCCAACTTCCATTGTCAGGACACCTGCATTTGAGATCATACGCTTGAAATTTGTCAGAAATGGGTTTCTTCCTTTATTAAGACTTATTTGGTACTTAATGTTATCGCAAGCACCTTAGTAGAAGTCGCCAAACTCTGGCACCATGCGCATAATAGTTCTTTGGCTAACGATAACAGTTGTAAACTGCAAAACGAAAACTCCCCGAATCACAATTTTCTTCTGTAAAAAATCGCCAAACTGTGCCAAGGTGGTTCCGATAATACGTAAGTAAGTTTATTTCAAGTTAAATGAAAAAATAATTGCAAGTATTTTGATAGCTGTTCTTGTAAACTGATTTTGAAAAAGAGGAAAATCATTTCATTCGAAAACTCATTTCGATTTCTAACAATTCTTCTACTGTTTCTAATTTCAATATAAACTACTGATATTATACTTTGTCATTAGGTTAGTATACTGATTGGCTAAAATATTAGGAGGCACACATTTTTTTTTTCAATTGTATAATTTTTTTAACCTCGAAATTAGTTTAAGGCTAACATTCTTGCGTAAGACAAATATTGTATGAAACATGACGAATAGTCGTGGATGTAAAACACTTCTAAAACCGTTCATATTATATGCTTTTCTTGTGCAACATACCTCAAATATCTAACAGAGTGGAAACTCAGCAAAATTGCTTTAGGCATTATGGATAGCTCTAGTCGAAAAATGGTGGTAAGCCAAACAGATAAAAGACGTCTGGTACGGACCAGCAGCAAAAAAAAAAAAAAAAAAAAGGGAACACAACTAAAAAACTGCAGTTCTTTTTAATTCAAGCACATCACAAAACATATCTGAACACAGCAGTGCAACGGTGATTTCAATAGGAGGGCTTCAACAGCAGCAGACCGTCAGTGGTGTTTATGATATATACAATTTCAACATAAGACCTCGCAAATGTTTCTGGTTTAGGACTACCAAAAATGAGGCCTCCGAGGACTAGAAATAGTTTTTTAGTCAGATATATCTAGTTTCCTTCGGATGACAGAGCCTTCAGATGACACAGTCTGAAAACTGCGCAAACAGAATAAATTCATAGATTCATCTTGTCATTTTGAAAACTCTTCAAGCTGTAAAACATGTAATTATGGTCCGGAGGGTGCTTTCTTGAAGCACAATTGGCCCTTTGATAATTCTGGAAATAACTGTTAGCACTACAGATATGTGAGTCTTGGTACTACAGCTCTTAACGCAACAGCTATGCGAGTGAACGTGACAGCCAAGAATACTATACTTCATACTTCAGTATCGTTGGCAATCACGCTCACTCACCTTAATTTAGTATCCTTAGTGGTCACGTTCACTTGTTTGCGGCTGCGATGTAGTTTGATGCACATAGCCTTTTTCAGTAAAACGATCTTTCACTGTGCTTGATTGATCTCAAATTAATTTGAAAACACAATTCGAAGATCAGCTTACTTCAATATAGAACAAAATGGAAAAATCACTTAAAGCATAGAAACGCTTCCATCCAGTGTGAATGAAACTAGAATCTGAACCATGCTAACATGGAGTAGGATTCCTAAAAAAAGATATGTGCACCTTATTGAGTCCATGTGATCAAACGAATGTGATGACCATTGAGTCCATGTGATCAAAACAATGAATAACCAAAGTCCATGTGTTCCAAAAGAATGCGAGCAGAGTGGACCAATCTCAGTTACTAGGAATTGTCTCTAATATCTCGGCCAGCAATTATATATCATTTAATTATAAAAATAATGGTATTTGCGTATTAGCCGGTACCCGCCACAACGGTACAGCACCAGATATACGTCTTGACTCTGGTTTCTGCCAGCATTCGGCATCTCTAGAAGCTGATCCATACACTTCTAAAAGAATGAGATTTTTATTTTCTTTCCTTTCCATTTTAATATATTTTTTATTAGGTTGTAGAGACATTAGGCTTATTTAGAAGCAGGAGTCGTGAAAAATGAGCAACGCCTTCGCCGAAAATCGAACCACGGACCTCTCGGTTACGCGTCGAGCACGCAGACCACTACACCACGAAGGCATGCGAAGAAGGCGGGAGAAATACCTTATAAGGTAAGATTGGCAATGACACGCTTTTGCATTTCAGTTTAAACAAAAGACCTATTAAAGCATGTATTTAATTGCTTGCGTAATTTTATTTTGGTAATATTTTTCCAGGGATGGTTCTCAGGGATCCCAGGTATGATGATAAGGCAACATATCTTTGCACTTGGGCTAATATTTATTGCGTTCTTTCATCATGCCGTGATTTAGAGTGAAATGCAACAGAAACAGTCCATCTTTTTCACGCATATGGTATTTTCCAAAAAATAGCGAAACTGTACATGACGAATGAAATTGTACGTTACAAGTGACATTACAATATATATCTAAAATCAACTTCAGCCAGTTACTTGTCTTCTCATTTAGCATAGTTCATAAACAGGCAGAGACAAGCTGGGAAAGAAAACAATTAGATGCCGTTTTGATATATTTGCTAAACAATATCTTCCAGAAATCAATCCGTTCCGTCGATTTTCTGATGTCCAAAATATATTGTCCTCCCCAAAAGCCCCAAGATACTTTTGCCCATTTATGGGCCAGTAGCGGTTAATAAGCAAGTACATAATTAACTGTTTTACAAAGAAAAATAATTGAAAGAGGTCTATAAATACGACCACTAGGTACAAATTCCAAGAATCTCCATTTAATCACCATGCAGTAAAATGTTTCTTTCTATAGGCTGACAATCCTCAAGCAGATGGTGTTTACTTCTTGGCTAAATGTACTTAAATCAATTTTTTTTCAAAAAATCAATAATATGGATAAGAAACATTAAGATCCCAAAATCAGTTAACAGTTAAAAATTTATCAGCTGTTCTTTATTGAAAACATTCTCAGTTAGAATATAACACTTCAGATGCAAAATGGTTTATTTACACAATTACGCTCTAACCAAAATATTTCATTATCTAACATAATAATTTCCTCTCGAGTTACGCTACCTATTCGAAGGTCGAAATTTCAAACCTGCTTAGCATTTCTATCCACCTGGAACGTTACCAACCACGGAAAACTTACTGGCAGATATCCAGTTCAGAGACAGCAAGTTCACATTTGTAAGCTTTGAGAGTAATGGGTGGTGAGCATTATCAGACTGAAACTAAAATATGCAATCTAAAGTGCGCAATTTATAACAATGCGTGTTAATTGTGTCAGTCTTTGCCTAGATTAAAACTAAATAATTTCCAAATATATTTTAGCAAAATAAGAGAATAAGGTCCAAAAAGGGATTCAATCTAATTAAGCATTATATTTATAGATTATTATTAATATTAGTTAGTAATAGAAGAGTTCATTAAGATATACCAAATTAAGAGTTGGAAATTATTGATTTTTGATCATCCTATACAGCAGATTCTCAGATTACTTTCTTGCATTAAATTAATTAGTTTCAATATCCAATTCTGGAATATTTTTTTTTCTCAAGATAAGTAGGTGCAAGAAGTTATCTTTTCTCTGTCTGCGCTCCTATGTTGAATCACGTATCTGAGCAAAATGATGACAGACAAAAATTCTAACTAATCCCCCTCTCGCCTCCCTTAGAAATAACATAAAATGACTGAACATGTAATAAACGGAGTCTATTAATTAAGAACTGAAAATGATTTTCGGAAGCATAGAATTCCATATTCTTTGACCGGGAGACAATCTTCATAGCCAAAAGAAAACAAAAACTGCAAATTAGTGGCACTTTTTTTAATATCACGTTCTTGCCTATATTATGTTTAAAATTGATCAATTTTGCAATTTTTAAGGTTATCTTTTTTTTCCCATATAACTAACCATTTTCAAGTAAGTGATCTTGATATATTTCATTATCCAACACACAATCAAATTTACTTATAAAAGCCGTATCACGAAGAATAACTTTTAGGTACACATTATTTGCTTTGTCATATGATATAAGACAGCCAATCACTAGGGATCACTTTAGGGTTACCACGTAAAAGGGAAACTAGCTCTCCATAACAAAAGATGGCTGATGGCGGAAAATTCGCTGCAGATAGCTGATTGATTGTTGACAACAAACTATATAAGAGTTTTTTGTGAAAGGAAGGAAAACATCGTGCGTCGTTCTTTCAGTTGGAAAGCAAAGTGTTTGAAACAGTTAGTAGTCTGAAGCACATATATGTGTCACAGGAGCCTTAGACAAGCCAAACTTTCATTACTTTCTCGAAGTTTCTGCATTTTCTGAAAGTGGTAGAATCGTTTGGCTAATTCATTTGATTTTATCGTGTAGAACTAATATGAATTCCAATTAATTTTATTGATAATTATTTTACTCTGTTTTAGATATCAATAAGTTAAAAAAGCATGTCTAAAAATTTGGTCAAACTTTGTTTTCGGTTAGCAAATATGATGAATAGTCTACACGTCAGTTCCGTTTGCACATGATATTGCTGTAACCCTGCGATATGCATTGTGGATAAGAATGACGACACGATCTTCCGAATCAAGCAACATGACAACTCACCTGTGTCTTCATTATTAGTTGAAAAAATGTCTTCTAACTGCATACTGGGCATCCTAATTATTTATGCAATGAGAAGATGCTTGGGGGATAATTCCTTCTAGTCTTACCATACATTCTTAAGAGGCGGGTGATTTATTGTCCACCACATATAAATCCGGGGGGTTATTCTAAAGAACATTAGGTTTTTTCCATGGAAGAAGCGCTACAAATCATGTGTGTCTTCGTCGAGTTTCAAACCACGGATCTCCCAGCTGAAAACATGAGCATGTACAAAGTAACGGAATAACTTCTTACAAGTAACTTAACGTCTTTTGTCTGTGATCTGACAAAAGACCTTAAGCTACTTGTGATCAGATAAAAGGTGGAAAACCGAGCAAAGATGTGATCAGACCAAAGTTTTTTGATGGAAGAAGCACTGCAAATCATGAGTGTCTTCCTCGGATTTAACCACAGGTCTTTCAGTTGAAGACGACAGCATGTTTGAGGTAACGCAATAGTTCCTCAAAAGTAGGTTAACTTCTTTGTCTGTGATCAGTCCATAGACGTTATTTGGATAAAATCAGAATACGCTTATGGATCGGTCCAGCTTATTTAAAACATTCAAGACAGATCAGGGATGACAGAAGGCGGGGACACAAGTACTTAGCCGTCTTTTTGATGGTTAAACAAGTAAAATCTTATGATTACACAGTCCATATACTTGCTACTGGAATATGAGATTTTATTATGCATTTCCTGCATGCAAGGAATGTTGAAATGCCAAACATTTATCATGATCTCTGAGAGGTACTTTAAGAAAATGCCATGATCGACGCTATAAGTAACTGAAGCTCTTTAAGCCCTTTCATGGAGGACAACTAAATACATTCTCATTGCGATCAAATCTTGAAGCTATGGGATTACCACCTTTTTGTGTACCTTAAGCTGGAGACTGTGGTTTAGTGCCCGCGGACTCGCAGTTTCTCACACGTAACACCGTTATCTTATGCGGGGTACAATAAGTGATGCTTTATAACAGCAAATATCGAATAGTAGAAAGTATGTAACAAGTTATTTGTGGTTTTGTAGGATGAAATGAAAATAAAATAAAAAAAAAGCTACCTGAAATTAACTTTTCGTATGTATTCCTTAGCCAGGCGAAGCAAATACGCTAGATACCTCATGTACAGGTAAAAACCCTCAGGTTTAATGAACAGTGATATACAATAATATCTTTGAATTAATACTGGGAATAAAACACATTTCATTCAGCTCATATTATAATATTTTAAACTTTTCATCTTGATAATCATTTCCCTGAAATTCTTAACTATAATACTATTGTAAATCTAACAGACGTTCTTCTTAAATCTTCCTATTAATTTCCATCAGAAATCAACCTATTTTATCAGTTCGTTGATGTCGAAAATATATTAAATCCCCCAAAAGCAACAAGAGTTTGTCGACGACTTACCGGCGAGTAGAGGTTAATATACAAATACAAACACAATTTTCAAATGCTTTGTGATCATTACAATCTGTGAGAAATATCGTCGCCATTAATAATAAATTTACGGTACTTATGTATTATTTCATCGAACGTGAACTTTGGCTAAGATCCCACCAAAGCCACTCCAGTTGTTCTGAGAATCGTTCTATTTATGCCAATCGTTCTGCAGAATTTCTCAGCCGCATTTCAGTCTGGAACTCTTACCTCAACTTATTCATTATTCTTTCGTATACAGTCCACCGAACAACCACTGCTGAGAAAGTATTCAATCCGCTTCATAAAATTCATTTTTGCATCTCATTAAAAGTTTTATACCGATTTATACTATTTTATTAGGTTTTATGACCTTAAGGAAAGCTCAGTTTAGTACAGATTTTTGGCAGATGGTTGTTTCAATCTGTTACCGTTTTGTCGGCAGTGTGCTGCTGTTCTTTTCCACATATGTGCAGCATGTGTTAGTTCTTCCGACCAATTGTAAATGAACCGGATTACAGTCACAAACGTAATTTTACAGCCTTCGAACGTTTCAATACTTTAGGGGGGAAATACAACAATAACGGTTAACTTATATCCTTGATGAAAAAAAATATGGCTTATTGAGAATCTTCGGAGGTATGTCAGTCGAAAGCATATATGTTATGAGTATGGTGTGACGTCATGCTTATTTACAACTGGAACTGAATTGTACCCCTTGGCGACAGTTTCATGGTCGACGGGATAATCCGTAACTACCAATTTTAGTAATTCTTGTATTAATTAATGAGAGAATTAACATAATTGTAAAGCATTCGTTGCTATTTATTAAAGAATGTACTTGATTCTCTTACGAAGCTCATTTCGCGAATCTAATTGTCGGAAGAGATACATAAGGTTTATTTCGGAGCTAAAAACGAGAAAAGTGTATAGTTCCATCTCCAGGATTCGAACTTTAGACCTTCCGATCGCCCCTGTATATGCTTCCAATTGCACCAAAAAAGCAAGCCGTAAAGAGGGAGAAAATACCTTCCAAGATTACATCTTATCAGCTCTAGGATCAATCAAAAGAGAAATCTATCGGATACTAATCTCTGCTTCAAGGAGAAACTATACAATGCCCGAGCTCGAACTCCGGAGAAGGTGTAGATGTCTGTATGGTGTCTTTGCGGCATGGGAGCACACTGAATATATTGCGAGCCGAAAGTCCTTTCGTGTGATTTGATGATAGGAGAGAGTGGTGGGAGACACTCGCCCCCCCCCCGAGATGCTGTCCCTCAAAGTTGAGGTAGAAGTAGAAGCTCAAAATCAGGAAAGACAACAACAATAACAAGAAGTTTTCAGGTTGCAATGTGTTTCTTAATTTTATTTTTTATGGAGTCTTTTGCTAACGGCGATTAAATAACGGACAAAATCTCTAAAATACTATCTTATAGCACTGTGTTAGTTTATTATACGAATTAAAAAAAAACATTTATTACTTATACTTTATTTCCATGTTGATGACATGAATAGTTTATTTTTATTGGAGAGCCTAAATAACGATAAAGACTGAATAACAATATTGCTATACATAAGGAAAAACAATAGTAAGTATATTTTATGTAATAGTTTCATTCTTAGAAAAACGTTAGCACTTCATCTGTTATTAGGCAAACTTCATAAAAGACTGCAATGTACTTTAACAAGTGTTATGAGCTATGATTTAGGCTATTTCACATGAAAATAACTGTATTATATTCTCAGTCATTTTAAAATTGTACTTCTTTCATTCTATTACCTTCACTTAATCTTAAATGCGAAATATTTACTGAGAAGTCAGATGAATTAAATAATTCATATAAAGATGGGATCTCGATTGAATCCGCGATTATTAATAGAGGCACAACAGTAGCATGTGCCCCTTAAGCTATGCTCCGGAATGTTAAGAACAGGCTTAAAATGGTATGTAGAATCCCAGACCGAGTGTAAGAAATGACTAATTTTAAAAGTTGAATATGTTTTGATTTATTGGAGGAGCTAAGGCCATGAATTAGCGTAATATTCATTAATTTGCATGACTAGTGTCAAAAGTGGAAATATAAAATCATCTTCAGCAGCAGAAGACGAAAAAGATGTCTTCGTTCAGGCGATAACAACGAGCGGAAGGAAGTCAAGCTACTGGCTCCATCTATTGATGAAACATGAAAACGATTATGACACAATTTACCTGAACTCTGTGGGTAAAGACGGATTTTAACCGGAATCGTTAACAAGAACTGAAAAATTTTTATAAATTAATTCAAATGTTTGGATTTGTTTCAGCAAAAATTATTATAACATATTACGGTTATTATTATTATCATTATTTTAGTAACAACAGTGAATGCCAGCTGCATGCTAATTAATATTTATTCTTACCTGCTTGGAATGTATCCAATGAAGGTTTAATTTTTAAAAGAGAAAATAGGCATCCAGTAAAAGTACTAGAGGCAGCGTTTTATCCGTATGGAAAAGCATACAAGAGCTATCTGCCAATGGTTTGCCTTCGTGAAGGACTTTGTAGGAAAAACTAGTTAGTATAACACGTGGAGGAAAACATGAAAACGCCTACGCAACCAGCCTTTTCTTGGGTTTGAACGAGGAGACAAAGTGTTGCAAAGCTTATTATGGTTACTTGCCTGAGGAATGAGATACATTCTTGAAAACTTTTTAAGGAAAGCTGTATTGGATTAAAATTACACTTGAGAAACTCCACGAAGACGGTAATGCAACTAGTCAGTTTAAAGGTGTCTGAATTATCAATATTTTAGCGGTCTTATTCACTAGACCGCTATTGGGTCCAAACTGCCAGTGTACAGCGGCGGTAATTACGTTGCTTCTTGTAGACCATGAAAACACTCTTTAAATGATAAAATAAAACTATTTTATTAAAAGCTAATTGTGAAATAACTATAAAATTAACTTTTAAATACAATTAAGGAAAGGGAAAGACAGTATATTTCTTAAGAGATAGACACTAGGAATAGATGAAATGTAAGCATACTCATAAGATTAAATTTAATTTTTTTGCATTTATGACAGATTTAATTCGACACGTTTCTCAGTGGAGGAGATCTTAACTTGATAAAGTTTCTTCAACTATTTCGGTACTAACACATTATCCCGTTGACCACAAAAGCTTCGCTAAGCAGCGCTACTTAGCGCCAATCATGTATAAACGTGACGACAAAATATATTCATAATATCTGAGCTTTCAAGCCATCTTTTTTTTATGAAAAAGAATATAAGTTATCTTCCACTGCTGCATTTTTTCTTTGCATTTTGAAAAAGCATGTGTTCGAAGGTTCTAGAATCATATTCATGATCGCACTCCGTTTCCTTTGCAGCTTGAAGAGAATTAGCCTCTGTTGAATGGGGAAAAGAACGGCTGACTATACCCTAGCCAAACAATAATACATTGAAACAGTCATCTGCAGTAAGTTTGCACTCATACCTTTCTACACAGAGATCCTGGTAAAATCAGAGGGACTGACAAAACAGTAGACATCGACGAAAGCTTTTTAAATATAGCGGAAAAACGAAGGACGTCGGATACTTGTCGGTTACTTCCGCAGTAGTGGTTATTTGGAACATTGTGCAGGGAGACTGACAATGTTTTATCGCAAGAGTTGCAGATAGAAGTATGACTCAGAATTCCACAGGAACAACTGGCGCAAATTTGGCGGGATTTGCAACAGCTTTCGTAGTAACTAACTTTCATGATTGAAGGAACAATACGCAGTACCACTATTTCTATCAGTTATATACTTTGCAGTATGTTTGACACCCCCCCCCAGTCTTTCCTATTTTGGTGTTTTCCTAGTTAGAGTATGCTGTTATTCTGTGCTAAATTTTGTTATGTTGTTTGGAAATGTTAATTACATTTACAAAACCACTATTTATTGGTTTAAGGTTTTATTGTTATGTAAAGAATAGCTTTGGATATCTTATATAATATTATAGAAGAGTTTGGTATTAAGTGCCTATGAAAATTCTGAGACGAAATGGTACGCAAATTTTAACGAAGAAAGACTACGGCACACTCTTTGTAACCAGAAAGCGAGTTGCTGGAGCGCGTAGGTAAAAACTAGACATTCCGTCGTATTTAAAGTATTTCCATTACTAAGCACGGAAATAAATAGTTCTCACAAAGCATTAATGCGATACAGACAAAAATATTTTGCTAGGATATACGATACGTTTTCTGCGCTGCATTATAAACAGGCCCAAATAGAATAATCAGAGCTTTAACGTGCGATGAAACATGCTAAAAGTACCAAGTTTCATAATATAATGAGCAGAAATGTGAAACATGAATACAGGTAGAGTACGTTTCGAAAACATGGAAAAGAAAAGTCCTTTAAATTATATATATTTATGAAAAATGGTCTTCGACAGTTACACGAATTTTTCAAATGAACAAACAGCAAATGTTTGTGTTTATTTGCTTGTGGCCTATCCCAGCCGATCGACAGCAACATCAGATCAGGTCTCCGAAATCATAGCAAGTCCACGACATTTACGTGGCAAGGGGTCAAGATTGCGCTTGTCTTTAGCAAGAGCGTTGAGCGCAGTATAGGTAACAGTAGGACTTCGTTCAGGTCTGCTCCTGATTTTGATGCAGAACACATGGGAAGGAGGAT
>KK116042.1:186968-218392 GCA_000611955.2 Stegodyphus mimosarum
AATGCTTCCAGATTTCCTTCATTTGTATGCAGAGCCTTAAGCCAGGAGTTTTTTAGGTGAGCTTTGCGTGTGGAAGAGCTTAGAAGTTAAAATTTCCACAGTTTTGTCTGCATGCTGACAGCTCTTTTGTTACAGATAACGTATGTTCTTATTTTCTTTCATTCCTTAACTTTTGTCTGTGTTGGCTGAGTAAAGTAAATATACATAAATTTCAGAATTTTATTAAGGGTAAAAAATTTAAGCGAAATATACTGATTATATTACGATTTCGTTTCACCCTTCCAAAATAAAGAAAAGATTATGTCTAGTGATCAGATGATTTGCTTCTTTAACATTCTCCTGCTTTCATGCCTCCAGCCACATTAAATTAAGATAAAAAACAAAACAATAAAAAACCTATTAGATAAAATTTCAGATTTTGTAGATAATTAGGAATTATGTTTTTCACAAACTTTTTTCTTTCCCATTCAGGAATTTGTCAATTAATATATAACATAATTTTTTTGTGTTTTCTACTAGCTTCAGATAAAGAAAAATTTTATCAAAATTTTTTTTTCTTAAACTGAAGTTAGGAATCTGCTTATACTCGAGCTTAAAATGACCTCAAGAACATTCCAATACTAAAACAGGAAAATGGCATAATAACATCTTCAGTTAAATCATTCATGTACAAAAAGTTTAAATTATTGGACGATTTGTTTCTGGTATATTGGTATTTACTTGCTATAGCTACCATCTTTGAGCAATTTTGCACCTTGGTGATTTTTTGCTGATGAAAAGGTAGATGCTACCTATTAGGATGCACATCGAGGGTTTTCGTGCAAGAAACATTTCCAAGCTATCGATGTTTATCCGAAGTCGGTAAACATTATCAGCATATGAAAAGAAAAAATTCGTTAGCAATTTAAAATATAAATTTCAATTATTACATGAGAATTACGGGATACATTTCTTCTTCGAATCTTTCTGTGTATTTTTTTTTTCGTGCTTCTTCTCCCGAAGTACACAGCGATCTGTTCTCAATTAAAAAAGGACTCAGAGAATTTCGGTTACTCGGCTTCGTGCAATCTTTGAAAACAGCCGGCTATCTAGAAAACGCAATTTGTCGCTGTTCCCTTAAAAAAATCTGAGCAAAATTCGAAAACACGAGGGATGGAAAAAGAACCTTGAAAAACGTTCTGTTTCATAAATTTTTGCTTGAAAGTTTTTGGTTAAGCTTTTAATAGTTTTAGTCATTTAACTATACCGAAAAATGGAAAGAAAATTAAACGACTAATATTTTTTATTAAACTACTTCCATTTTCACGTTTTTGAAGAAAACTGCTGATTAAATCTGGTAGTTAATTCTACGAATCGTCGTCAAAACTCATTCGATCTCAAATGTTGAGTTTATAGTATGTAGTAACTAAAATTTTGTTTATAAATAATTTGAAACTCTTCTGGTATTTCATTTTAAATAATATCATTATTACTATATTAAGAGGCTGCAGGCACGTCGTGTTTTTAAATATAATTTTAATATTTAAAACAATGATAATTTTTAAGTAATCTTATTTGTCAATACTTTTGTATTCTCCTTGGGAATCAGGCTTTCTTAAAACGGAAAAACTAAGGTTTAAATAAACTGTTTATATTTTTCTAAACAGGATTGTACAGCACAATTACTAAACCGTAATTTAGAAACTTCCATTGATTATGCCATCAGAGGAAATTCAGAAAACTACACTCATGTCCATAAATTAAGGGTAATTGGGAGTCACGCGGAAATCGAACTCTAAAATGAATATATCACCTGTAAAATCACTACACACATCTTCCAGAATCATATGTAAATTTCAGGAAGTAACCAGATGACACCGATGGTACGTCACAATGACGAGAGTGTAAGAGTGTGATATATAAGGAATACACGCAAAGAAGTAAAATTGTTCGCAGGCGCTTTATAAGCATTTCAGTGCAATAACCGAATAGTTATGACACAAAGGACGCATTTGGATGATTTTTTACGTGGTAGAATTATCGGCCGTCTGGAATGTGGGCGTACCCAACTGGAAGTATCAGACGAACTTGGAATTGCCGAGAGTGTCATCTCCAGGCTTTGGCAACAATTCCAAGATGATGGTAATGTGAGTAGACGTTACAGCGCAGGTCGCCCCAAAGTTACAACGCCGAATGAGGACCGATATTTGGCAGTTACTGCCAAAAGGAGCAGGCGGAGCACAGCCTCAGACCTGTCTCGTCAGCTCTCTTCAGCCACTGGTACGACAATTTGAAGGCAGACCGTCTACAGACGCTTAGAGCAGATTGGTCTATATGCTTGTAGACCTGTGAGATGCGTTCCACTTACTGCAGTTCACTGTCGCCTGCAGTTATCCTGGAGTAGAGAGCATGAATTGTGGACACCGCAACAGTAGGCTTGTGTGATGTTTTCCAACGAGACCAGGTTTAGCTTGCAGTCTGATTGTCGCCGGACTTTCCTATGGAGAGCTCCAGGTACCCGTTACATCCAAGAAAAAATCATTGAACGACACCGTTAAGGTGGTGCAGGAGTGCTCGTTTGGGGTTATTCTGCGTTCCAGAACTGACCTGCATGTTCAAATTGGAAACATGACAAGGCAAATCTATCGGGACATCATTCTGGAACAACATGTACGTTTGTTTCGGGGCGCCATGGGCGCACAATTTGTGTTTATGGATGACAACGCCCGTAAAGCATCTAATAACAGAGAGAGCGTTACCGCTGTAATCCTTCTCTAATAACGATACAAAAAATACAGTAGTCATACATTTTTCAATCTGATGCGATATGGAACACACGTAAAAACATTTCGATAGAAAAATAAACTAATTATCTCTCATTATAGCATCAACAATGGCACGCATTTTTTAATGACTTTTGTCTTTCGAATCAAATGGAAGTAAAAGCTCAAGTTCCATCCAATATTTCACCTGTATTCAATTTTAGTCGATTAAATGTGGCAAAGAAATTTATCATGATTGATCAGAAATCAATAATGCGAACAAACAAACACACAAACAGACATTCTTCTTTATAAGTATAGATTTTGTAAAACTTATAAATTTGATTAACAAATTCTACTATTTGAAACCGAGCAGTAGCAACACTTTCCGAAATAAAACATATCTATCTCAGACGCGCAAGACTGTTGCCAAGCGGAAAAATGAGTGCGAAAATTAGCGCTTTCGGAGTTTTTAATTAATACACTGGGGAAATAAATTAAGAGAATTTTCATATTTGCTCTACGATGTCCAGAACTATCGGACAGATTTTAATAATATTTGGCGTGAACATAGATTGAAATACAACAAACAAACTAAACATTCAACAGTTATAATAGACACACATGTTCGTGTCTAACACTCATGAGAGTCTGTAGGTCTGAAACAGCGGTTGCAGAAGACCCAAACGACATAGGTTCATAGGGTGTATGGTTGCCTCTTACAGCCATACAGGCCTCGCAGTGTGATGTCACACTGGAAATAAGACAGTTTATCAGTGTCTGTGGCAACTGGTTCCACTCATTTAGCAACGCTGTTTTAACTTCCTGGATGTTAAAACAGCAGGGGGTTGCGAGTTGCAATTGCCCTCGCCAGATCGTCCCAGACATACTCTATCGGGCTGACATCTGGAGACCTAGCTGGCGAATCCCTCCGGCAAATATCCTCACTTTCGAGAAATTCGTCGACCAGAAGAGCTCTATGTGGCATCGCGTTATCGTCCTGTAAGATGAACTCGGGGCCCACGTCACCCCGGAAAAGGAAAACATAGGGCTCCAGGACCTCATCCTTATACCTCACACCAGTCAGATAGGTGTCCAACATGATGCCTGCCCAGACCATTACACGCCACCGCCATAATTGTTGATTTCGCGGAAATTGGAGTGTAGGTAGCGGTCTCTGGCTCTCTCCATAAGAAAGTACGGCGAGAATAGGTGTTTAAACTAAAACGGGACTCGTTGATGAACAGAAGGGTCACCCATTGCTCCGTACTCCAATCACTATGCAGCCTGCACCATGCTAATCGGACTTTCCTGTCCTTAGATGTGAGTGGGACGCAAACAGCCGGACTTCTGGCAAACAACCCTCTCTCATTCAGTTTGGAAACAGTCACCCTTGTTACATGGGTTTTTGTGGATGCATACAGTTCCCGAGAGATCTGAGAAGCTGTAGCCTCTCTGTCGCGCCTCGCTAAAATGGACAAATAGCGATCTTCTCTGACCGTCGTGGCTCTTGGACCGCCTTGCCCAGGCTTTCTCTCCATGGATCCAGTATCCTTGAACTGTTTCCATAGGTTATACACGCCGCTGGGCGTTAAATAAAACTCTCTGCATATCTCGACTTGCGATGGGCCTGCCTCTAGCCTCCCCACAAGTCGCCACCTTATTCCGTCATCTAAATGTTGGTGGTTGCTCATTTTTACTGTTCCGATGTGAATTTAACCAATTGCTTCAAGATAACACCAAGAAATTCGCCGAAGTGGTGCTAGCCAACGCAATTCGTCTCACCCTCCACGCGCTTATAAAGCCTGTTTTTCTGCTGGCTCCGCTTACACACACGTGTACTCTTACTTGTTTGCAGTACGAGATTTGCATTTTTATCTAGAAGCAGGGGTTTTTCTTTCAATTCAGTTTTTGTCATGCAGTTCGATAAAATATGCAAATTCTCTTGATTTATTTCACCAGTGTATTTCAGTTGATTGAAGTCTTACAAAGATTGAAATAGTCGAAATAGCTTCTCACGAACTTTCCTAATCAGGAATAATGTATTTAATGTTTGGCAATGCTATTTTTATTTCATTGTAAAACTTAGAAATTTTTTATTAACAAACTTTATGATTTGAAAGCCAACCGTGGCAACAACTTTCTTAATAAACCAGATTTTCATCTCCAGCTTGCAAAACTGTTGCCATTTGGAAAAATTAGCGCGAAAGTTACCGTTTTTCCGAGTTTTTAATTAATATCTCTGATTTAGGCTACATTTATTGGAAAACGTGAACCTCGACCTTCTCCAGGACACAGAAAATAATTATATAAAGTTTGGTAATGATAGTTATAGTAGTGACTGAGTTATTAGCAAACAAACAAACAAATAGACTTTCTTCTTCATATATAGAGATAATATAAATTAACCGTTATTGCTCGCATTTTGAAAAAAAATTTTAATTTGAGGCCTGCCTTCTACATCAAGTAGTGGATTATTTTCAGTCATGGGGATCCTACGATGAAAAATGTCTATTAATGGACAGGTTATGGTCAGCTGAATATGCTCTACCAGACAAATAAGAACACATTGGAACAATTACGGACAGAAAGTTTTCAATCCTAGAGTTCTAAGCAGAGCTTGCGGTACAATTAGGAGCCTTAATGAAATACTAGAGCGAAGCGGGCGAATACTGATTCTTTATTAAGTAAATACGTGTCAGTACCTTCAGGGGGAAGGTGGAACGTTTGGCGGAGCTTGCCTGGATGTCCACCAACTTTTATGGTTCGTCAGTAGTTAATTTTCAGTCGACGGGGTAATACGTAAGTATCATTTTTTCTGCAAAAAGTTTGCCTTTAAACTTTAAACTTTTCATTTCTAATATCGATACAATATAGAATTTAATGTGAGCAACTGGCTTTCATATTGTTAGGAAATACGCAGCCGCGATAGCTTCCCCGCAAGGTGGGTTTAGGGTTGCCAGAAAAAGGCAAGGGAAGGCAGGATTGTCATATTTGGCGAGAAATCGCCCATTTGGCGACAAAATTGACGATATACCATAAACGGAGGGAGAACATTCTGGAGTGATTTCTTGCTGATGTGGCCCAGAATGTTCTCGAAAACAAGCCAAAAGCTATATAAAGACTGCCTGTACTCTGAGTAGCGTCTAGTGTCGAGTTGGTCGTTGAATGTATCGCGAGTTAGTGCATCGAAAGTGTGCATCTTTGAGGCTATCGAGTGCATCGCGAGTTATAACGTGGTGAGTCTCCAGAGTATGTTGAGTTCCGAGAATGACCGAAACGAGTCGGGAGCAGCACTCTAGTGCTTTGCTGTGAATTTGTCTTCATCGTTTTAGTCTGATAGCCTTAAGGTTGTGTTGCTGATCGTTTTAGGGTTTTTCGACTACTGTAAACATGTTTTGGAGCTGTGCTGAGTAATACTGTGTAATAAATTGTGTTCTCATTCTTCATCAAGTGTTGTCGTTAGTCACTCCGAATCCAGGAACCCGTAAGAATGTAACACTGTGTTGTTTAGCAATATGTTGATTGGGATTTATTCATTATTAATATAATTGTTAAGTTATTTTTAATAAATAATAAAATAAAAAGTACTCATTTAGTTATTTTTAAATTGCTAACATTATTCGAAGGAAGATATAAATGCTTAGTTTTATTAAGTAAAGAATAGCACGAGATATATCTAAAGCATATTTTATCATTCTTTTTCAACCTCCAGCTAAGAGATTTTTTATGTATATACATGCATAAAACCAAAACAATAGAAAATTACACGAATATATCAATACTTCTAACTAAAAAATGTTCATGAACATGAATTGAACAGCACCTCTGAATGTCCTAAATCGCCTTTTTAACTCGTTTCAGAACACGCAGCAGAAAAAAGGGCAAAAACTCTAAAGCTAAGATTGATGTACTGAAACTCAATCGTTATTTCACGGTAGTTCGACTTCTGAGGTACGTGATGCAAGTATCGCGTGTTTCCTGTCACGGGATCTAGGAAAACCCTCTAAAAAAGAAAGAATAGCAACCGGTTAAATCAAGTAACTGATCGATGCGTCGTTAACCGCGGAAAACTGTGTGTAATGAAAAGGTTGCGATTTTACGGTAATCGATGTCAGATGGCGTATCGATTAATCGTTGGTTGGTTACCTAGGCCAGAGCGCTAATGGCAGTTTGCACTGAAGATTTAGTTTCTTAATGATTGCGAGAGAACTCAAATATGTCGCGTGATCAAGAATGGGTTTCATGTTTCAAATTCAACTGCTGTTTTAAAGAGAAGCATTTTCAAGACTAAAACAGTGCAAAAATACTTTACGGGAATTAAAAAAACACCAAGCTTGCTTGCATACATCAAGCTACTGAAATTTGTGTTGCTGAAGTTTAAGCATCATAACACGACGATATGCGTCAGAAAATGGAATAAAAGACCAATATTTGTTTCATTTAATTTATATGTAGTACATAAATTTTGCAACTAATGTGCAGAGCAACAGAAATATTTATTTGGAAATTATTATTATGCATAAGGTAAAGGGTGCATAAAAACTTTCTATATCGTTACCAATGCTTAGCTGTATTTCACATTACTGCTTACATTTTGTTAAGTTGAGCTGCCAAAGCACCGAATTTCTGATGAACTGATGGAAATCCTTTGCTCATCCATTTTACTACTGAGACTATTTTGCAGCGTTTTCACCGGGATTTGAGCCTGTACAAAATGCAAGTATTTATCATTTTCACTACTTAGCCATTGGTGTGCTTATAGGAAACATCTTTAACTATTTAACTCTTCTTTTTTCTTCTCATGTTTAAAATCTTTGGGTTAATTATTTTGTTCCCAGAGATTGTTGTTGTGGGTTATATCACTTCTCTGACAGTAACGTCAGAACTAGCCCACGAAATTCATCGTGGCAAGGAGTGCAAGATTACGTTTGTCGTTGGCAAGAGCCTTGAATGCCATACAGGTGACAGTACGAATTTTCTCGGTTCCGCACCTAATTTTGATGGAAAGCTCCCCGGAGAGCGGACGGGTTCCAAGGTCTCCCATTCTTTTCCCCTAATACCAACTTCTAGAGGAAACTTTCGGCTCTCCGCATATTTAGTGTGCCCCCCAAGCCCTACGAACACTATACATTTACAAACATTCATTCCTTCTCCGGGATTCGAACCCGGGCCCTTCGGCACAGCAGTCAGCGTCGGTAACCACTATCTCGGTTGGGCCACGTCCATAGACATTAATGCATAAAATAATATGCATAAGCTAATTGAAAAATGAATACAGTTTTTTTGTGGATAATATTTTGTTATTTATTTAATTAATTATAAATATAATATATATAATGTATAATATATTTGTTAATATATTTTGATTGTTAATATATTTGTTTGTTTGTCGATCCTTGCGATCTCACTAGCTCTGGAAAACCTCAAGATAAGGTCAATTGTTTTTCTAAAGCAGTTATTCTAATTGATTCCAAAGCAGCCATTCAGGCTGTAGTTAAAATTATGACACAGATACTCAGATTATCTCAGAAATAAGACAAATCTTGAACTTTCTTCATAAATACAACAAAACCATCGATTTTCAATGGATCCCTTTACATGTAGGTATCGACGGTAACGAAAAGGGAGATTCCCTAGCTAAGAAAGGAACACTTGAGCCACAAGATAGTAACCCACTTCTTCCAGAGTCGCTTAAATATTTTTGAGGAATTTTCTTAAAAATTTAATTCACATATTTTTGATAAATTACTGGATACTCTTAAATGTGGCCAGGCAGCAAAATCAAGAGGCAAATCCTGAGCTAACATTCAAGACACCTGGAAATAATTTTGTTAAAAATTCCGTAAAGAGACTGTGGCAAACTTCAGACTGCAAACAGGCCATCATTGCATGGCACATAATCTTGGTAAAACTAACCTACTTCCATCTAGCATATGGCCAAATTTGTTATCTGGGCATCATTAATGCAGAACATCCTCTTATATGCCCAAAACTAGATAAAAGAGTCTCAGAAACGTGGTGAGATATGCAAACTATACTGGAATGACAGAACTTTCATGAATTCCTTGTAAGGTCAACATTATATCATTGTTCTTATGTGATATGTGATTTATTTCATATCTTTAGATTGATCTTTTCAACAAAGTCATATGTAACAGCAACATATTTTTTTGTACCCACACTAAGCTCAAAATTAATACAAATTAACTTTTTACATCTAGCATATTAATAGTCGAGTACAAATTTGGTTAACAATCAATAACCATGCAAAAATAGCTCATTCTGATTACTATTCAAAAAGCATAATTTCCGTAGGTTAATTCTGTAAATAATTTCAAATCTAATTCATTAAATATTAATTCAAATTCCTCTGATGTGTAATTTAAATTATATCGGCTTTCAGTACGTGTACAGTTTAGTCTTCATTTATACTACTAAGATATTTATCATTCACGCATCCGGGCCGGCGTTGCCCTCCGTGGATACAAGATCTATAAGTCATTATCTGCGCGATCTGGCTTAATTCGCACAGAAGTTGCCATCCGTCGTGGCATAAGATCTTTAATTTAACTTTCAAGTTAAATCTTACATTGCTTTATAGTTTATTTGATTTAGACGTAATATACATATTTTTTAATAATTTCTATTTGTATTTTATTTATTAATAATACTTTTGGCTCTTGCATTTCGTAATGTTTTCTATTCTTTTTAGCCCAAATGAGCGTTAGTTCATAAAGGTTATTAATTTCGTTTTGGCATTGTGCGTTGATTCACTGTAAATGTCGGTATAACTTTTCAAACTGTTGCCAGCAAATATTGTTATATTTAAAGAAGCTAAATTATGAAGAATCTGCATAAATATATATGTGTTTCTTGCATTGTGATAAAACAACGGTACCTAGAGCTATTGAATTTTGAATAACGTAATCCTCCTCCGAATATGGGCATCTGAAAGCCCTGATTTGGAATTTTGAATTTGTTTAATTATCGATTTCATATTTTGTAACACTTTAAGGAATTTTTAATTAAGAAACTCAACGATTTCAAAGCGAGCAATGGCAACACTGTACGAAAAAAAATTATCTACAGGGCGCGAGACTGTGTATCAGAAATTCTAAAGATATGCTCATTTTAAAATTATTTTGCGATATTGCTGTTGAATTGAATTTTATTGTTTATGTACGGAAAACATGATATTTAGTAAATAAAGGTAACACAGAAAACATTAAAAAACGCCCCTTTGGGTATAATGTAAAATATGAAAAGCTTTCAGATTTTTTTATAATACATTTAATTGATATAATATTTGTAGGCAGATATATCATGAATATTATTAGTATAAATGCTTCTAACGCCTCATAGTATGCATGTTGGTAAAGAATCGGTGTTTGCTTGCAATCTAACAACACAGGTTTATTACCAAGACGGAAGTATCCCTTATGCTTAAATTTGACGCTTAATTTAACAACCGAAAACACGTACTTGAGTATTTTTTCAGCTGCTGCAGTCACTCGACACATGAAAGAGATTCATAAACAGTGGAGACATAAAGTTTTGAAGTTTTGTTTGTTCAGTCGGACTATTTCTACATAAGCCGCAAGAGTGGCACATAGGATATTTAATCGGCACTCGATTTCTATCCAAGTTTTCTTTAGCATCTGAGAGCTTTTAACGTTGAAGATTGCTTTCGGAAAACGTTGCTAATTTGAGTTTATCGTCGGGTTTGACCACATGTAACAGTTGCGCTTTGTGTGATTAAAGCTTCCAGGCACTCGATTAGCACATCATGAATAATTGAGTTTCGGACACCGAGCTCACATGACGCCATGGAAACGTATCAGAAACAGGATTTATAGTCTCCTTTGAAGTTCCAGATGGTCCACCACCATGCGCCTTAGCAACAGATACTGTTTCTGGAAAAGCTGCTTTCCATGTCTTGATTCTCTTAGCATCAGGAGAGTTTCTGCGGTACTTTGTACCGGAACCTCGTTGAACTGCAGTAATGGAACCTAGTTCTGTATACCACGATACCATTCGTTCTTTTTTAGCATTCGTTGCCCTTTCTCCGTTTTTGCAAATTTTTCAATTTTCAGCAGATCTAATAAAAATTAATTACATTCAAAAGAAATTTGATAGAAGATTATAAATACAAATTTTCACGGCTAATCATTCATCTTACACCTAACAAAATTTAACAAAATTACCTGGGTTTATTATGTTCAACATAATTATTTCATATTAGGGCGTTTCATCTCGGACATCCCGTGCATTTAACCATGCACTTCTTTGTTACAGAAGTTTGACTGACATACTTGTAATAGGGAATAGGACTATTCGCCGTGGCCGTTTCGCCCTCGGGACGTTTGGCCGTCGGGACATTTCGCCCTCGGGACGTTTCGCCTTCAATGCATATTTTCTTTACATGACTGTATTATATTAAGTTGATTTAGTTTAATAATTTTGTTTAGCTATTGTATATTTAAGTGATATTTTTCTTTGCATGCCTATGCTATATCTTCCCATATTATATTACTAAGTTTACCTAACTTAATAATTTTGCTTATCTATTGTATACCTCTGGCTGTCTTAAATTTTGAAAAAAAAAAAAAAAAAAAAAACACAAAATTTTGCAATTAAGCACATCTTTTAGAATTACTAAAATATTATTTAGAATTAATAACTTTTTTTTTCGGAAGAGAATTTTTTGGAAGGGTTTTCTCAATGTGATAATAAGCTGGATTATATGCGTATAATAGTGTTACAATAAGAACATTGTGAATTTCCTGTTTACATGAGTGATTTCTCCGAACTAGGAGATTAAAATTTCAAGAAATGTTGACGAATCATGTAAATATCTTACCTGAATAATTTTAAAATCGATAATGCAACTTCTGTTATATCAGAGGTTTAGCCCATTTCTCTTTGATACTAACATGATTTTCTAACTAACTATGTGTAATTTCTTTACATCTCATATTTGTAAACAACCATATATATTATAAGTATCCTTTATTACGTATACAAAAGGTAAACAGGATTATTGAACTAAATAAATTTAATACGAGTATAATACGGCAAGATGTAATACAGTCACGTAAAGAAAAATATGTCTTGATGGTGACCAGTCCCGACGGCGAAACGGCTGCGGTGAAATGGCGACGGCGAAAAGTCCCATTCTGAGGTTCTCATCCGTGAATGATGCTATTTAGGGAAAAAGAAAAGAATTAAAAGCGAAGCAACTTATACATTAAATTAGATAATAAAATTCAAAATAAAGCCTTAGAGGATTTACAGTAGTGTAAATCCTTATCAAACACGAGTCTAGTTATTGAACATTATGCAAAATCGCATTTCGCTAAGTTACCATTCTTTGTGTTAAAAATCTAGTTAAAGTACTTCTTTCCTTCACTAGATGGCGCTAGGATCTCCACAACTGGGAGAAATTAAAACTTTTATTTGGCCTGCTTGCCTTAGTTTAATTAGTTGCCTTTCTTCGTTAGCCCGTCTGGTTCATTCTTTTTATTTTTACAGCTACAGAAGACAATACGAAACAGACAGTACGCTGCGGTAGCAGCTAAAAATATGCTTTCATTGAATGTTTTTGTGACGTGTGTGTCAAGGTGTTAAAGTGCTGGCAAAATAAACGTATGTGATATCTTATATTTCTTAATATAAATTAAAACAGAACCTCCGTTTGCCAGTGGATTCTGACACCGTCTGCCAACAGTAGTTGACGATTGATTGATTACGCTACAGGAAAAAATGTGTTTGCTATAATTCAGATTAAAAAATTATGTATAATTTAAACCTAAATATTGTTGCAATTAAAAGAAAGAAACGAAACAAATGTTAATTCAAAATATTTTTATTACCTCACTTTAAGTACGCGATGCTTGGGAGAATGATTGACAGAAATCTCTACACATTTTCACGTTAAAGAGAGCAGAATTTTTTATTGCTTCTCAGAAAGCATCCACTTCATTCTTCATGTGGACTACTCTTCAGGACAAAATCGCATGTTTCCAGTATCTTTCTTAACAGTTCCTTCAATTTCTTTTAAATTTTATTGTCTTTACGAAAGTTGCTTTCAGTGTAGGCTAGTGTTTCAAGATCCTTCATTCATCATTTCTCTATTAATTCTTTGATATTTCCACGTTTGAAAGATCTTTCGCCACAAATTGTTTTTGCATCTTGTACTACTTCTTTAGCTTTATTTTCAATCGGTGAAAATCTTTTAAAATTGCTAATTACATCTGGATGGCCAGAGCTTACGCAAACAGGTATTAAGTGCTGAGGATGAACGATTCTGCGGTTGAACAAAGTAAATGGAAACAATTTAGAAATCATGTATATAAACGTTGCGCAGGTCCGCGCTCGGCAAAGGTTTGCTATATTCAAATTTAATTAATAATTTTTGTTCTGGAAAAACTTCAGACAGCACTGATTAGTGTTGTTGTTGTTGTTACTCATGGTCACCTGTCTGACAGATTCAGACCAAGCCCACGAAATTTCGTGTCAAGGAGCGCAAGATTACGCCTGTCGTTGGCAACAGCCTTGAGAACCTAACAGGTGACAGTGCGATTTGGCTCAGTTCTGCCCCCAATTTTGATGGAGAGCACACCGGGTCCGAGAGTCTCACCCTTCTCTCCCCTTCCACCAAACCACATGAAAGGACTTTCGACTCGCCGCATATTTGGAGTGCCGCCATGCCGCACCGACACTATACATTTACAAACGTCCATGCCTTCTCCGGAATTCCAACCCGAGCTCTTCGGCACGGCAGTCAGCGACGCTAACCACTATACCGGCTGGGCGGCGCATTGATTAGTAAGAAATTCAGACATAAACTGTTGAAAAGTAGTTTTTTTTATTATCGTTCTCATTTCATTTATGTTCAAATCAGTCTTCAAAATGGGGAAAGATTATTCTCTCCAGAAAATTTTGTTTTTATAATAGAGTTGCTCAGAATTATTAATTCTTTATTAATTTTTCTATTTGTGCTAACAGATACTTTTTTCAGCAATATTTTAATGTATGTCTTAAAATTCTTTGAGCTTTTTGATTTTTTAAAAACGTATACTTTTATTATGAAAATTGGAAACCGCATTTACGAATACCATCTCGAAATACCCTCATGCTATATTGTGTCAGTAATACATTTGAAGTACTTCTTTGCGTAATATATTGTACATGTATATTACCTCACATGTGTCTGATTACATGTGGATCTATATCAGTAGATGGGTTAATAAAAACTTGCAAAACATTACATTTGACTATTTTCTTATATCTTAATAAATTTTTATCGTCACATAAACATTTGAAATGGTTGAAACTGAGAAAAGGAGAGGAGACTTGATATGCGTTTTGCTATTTTCATAAATGTATGTAGTAATTACATTAAATAGGTGAATCTTATTATGTAATAAATTTCAAACCGCAGTTAAGATCCTAAAAGTAGAAAGGTTTTTATCAAAGTTAAATATCATTGTTTTGTCATAAATCACTAGACATAATATCATTGTTTTGTCATAAATCACTAGACATAATATCATCGTTTTGTCATAAATCACTAGACATAATATCATTGTTTTGTCATAAATCACTAGACATAATATCATTGTTTTGTCATAAATCACTAGACATAATATCATTGTTTTGTCATAAATCACTAGACATAATATCATTGTTTTGTCATAAATCACTAGACATAATATCATTGTTTTGTCATAAATCACTAGACATAATATCATTGTTTTGTCATAAATCACTAGACATAATATCATTGTTTTGTCATAAATCACTAGACATAATATCATTGTTTTGTCATAAATCACTAGACATAATATCATTGTTTCGTCATAAATCACTAGACATAATATCATTGTTTTGTCATAAATCACTAGACATAATATCATTGTTTTGTCATAAATCACTAGACATAAAATTTACCATGTAAGCTTCCGTTGCGACGATAGATATTTGTTTTACTAAAGAAGCAATGAAAGTGATTTTAATATTTATATTTGGGGAAAGAGGACGTAGAAAAAGATAGAAACTTAAAGCTAAACTTTAGAAATTAGGCTAAGTAATACCGTTTATTACTAAGTAATACACATTAGTAGGCAATTAATTAAATTAGACTAAGTAATACCAATTATTACAGTCGCAATACCGATTATTGTTTGGTACTTAAGTGAAGAATTCACAGTGATCGAAAGTGAAATATTACAAAAACTTAAATTTAGTTTCACAAATTTCCGCGTTTTCCCTCACATCATGAGACAGAAACATTTATTGGGTATATCAGGGGAGGATGGGAATGGTCTGACTGGCTCGGCCAACTTGCATCTAGCTACCTGAACCTTTTGCAAGCTAGCCATTAGTCTTAAAGAATGACGAGATGGTGGAACCCTTATGAAATTCAGCTTATAATATGAAACATGCATCCTCCACAAAGATACTGGAACGCCTATGTGAATATCTAAGTGAGTCAGCTTCGATAAATGTGCCGGCATCATTTTTGCAAGTTGGCCATTGGTCTGCCAGACACAAGGAATGTCCTGCACTCTTATGAAATTTAGTTCATACAGCGAAATACGTAACATTCATTAAGATTTTTGAGATGTAGAAAATTCATTTTTGTCCGTATCAGTTTTGAGTCCGTATCACTTTTCAAATAAAATGATGTTGCCATCAAATGCTTTCGCCATATTTTATTTTTAAAGAAATAATGTATCTAATCTAAGAAAGATGTGGAAACACTTAACGCTCTATCAGAAAACATAAAGATATGTTATTTTAAATATTTTGTGATTTTGCTGTTGAATTTTATGTGGTGTAAATGCGAAGAAAGTGAAGTTTAAAGTTAAAAAGATATAATGTTAATATTAAAAAGACAAAAAAAAAAGAGAAAGTCATTTTACTAAGAAAATTGAAGAGTGATATGATGAACTGAGGAAAGACTGAAAAATATTAATGGCAACAGTTAACACTTTAATTCTAAAATTCTAAAAATTCTAAAAATTTCTGATTCTAAAAATCCTAAAAATATACTGATTATAAATATTTTGTGATTTTTTGTTGAATTTTATGCGGTGTAAGTGAGAAGAAAGCGATGTTTAATAAAAGACAAATGAAGTTGTGGTAGCAGGAATCAGTCAAAGAGAAGATTGCTAAACTGTGAGCTCAGCGAGAACTTACAAACCTTAACAAACCTCTGGTGCGACTTCAAAATCTAGAATTCTTTCAGATTTTCTTTCTTCTTTTCTTTTTTTAAATTAATTTTATTTTTATCAATTTATTTTTTTAAGTCATTAATTCGTTTTCCAATGAGTTCACTGCTTTTTATTGCATGAATCCTATAATTACTATTAAAGTTCCATTCATTTTTAAGCCGTGGATATCAAATGACAATGTGGGCTTAACGGCTACCACTGCCTCGGAGAATTTCCCGAAGTCCCGATAAACACATCTGTTTCTGACGGGAGGGGGGCAAATTTATGTCAATATATCTGTGTTAGCTTCCTTTCTTCTAGACTAGGCAGAAATCTTCAACACAAGAAGACTACAATATATGCTGGCATAGTATACCTACCTAACAGCTATGAAGAAAAATCTCTGAAGTATATAAAAAACCCAGCAATATCACTAAAGAACCTGAAATGTATGAAGCTGCGTTCAGATGACGGTATAAAGAGCATAAGTGGTTTATGCCGAGCTGCGTTGCCAAGCAACTAGACTGCTACGTCGCCAAGCAACTAGACTGCTACGTCACAAAATCTGGCTTAAGGCTCTTGGTATAAAGTTCAAAGTTTTCAACTTTATGCCGGCATGGAATCAAAGTTTTCAACTTTATGCCGGCATGGAATAAGCGTCACCCAATCAGACGTACGCGCGAAACCTGAATGGGAAAACCAAGGAGGTTAGAATATATTCTAACCTACCTGGCAGAAAACAGAATAGGAAAGCTGCAGACACATCCAGGCATGCGCAGTTTCAACTTCTCTAAGTGGGTGTTGCTTAGACCCTGCGTCACAGATGTGAACGGAATTCCCGTATTTTAATCCTTGTGGCTATGCCTCTGGGACATTTACGACGCCTTCTGAACGCAGCCTTACAGATCGACAACCACCAATAACTGAACTCGCAGAGTTTGTAGATGGCTCCAGAAGAGGAAGTTAAAAGCAATCCGTATATTATCTCTGGAACACAGTTCACCAAGCAAAGCTACATCCACAATAACAATCGTGTATACTAAAAGGAACTTAACAAAACAGAGTCTGATTCTCTTCCTAAAATTTCCAACCAATAATGTCCATGTCGTAACATATAGCCAATCTTCTATGCTTGCGATTAAAAATCAACATCCTAACTCTCTAGTAACCGCACAGGTTCAAGATAATACAATGCATAGGAATAACATCTTTATAACAGCATGGATTAAAGGGAACATTTGAACAACTAGGAGATAAAATTGAAATCCCATGGCCAAGATCCGTACTAAAACAAGAATTAAAATATCATGACATAAAAAATGACAACACCAATGAGATCTAAAACCACAAAGATGCAGGACATTTCAGTTTTTTCCAAAGATCATTCTATCAGTGTATTTTATCTTGCAACATATCTCCGGCCATGGTCCCTTCCCCACATATTTCAATGATAGAAATTTATCAGTCACTGATCTGTGTATATATGAGGAAAGAGGAGATTTGCTACCTCTTTACATGTCCTCTAACCCTAGAGATATCATATTAGACACCAAAATAGCTATTAGAGCAAATTAAGGGATTTCTGGTAGAGCATCGAAATATATACAACAGATTTATAACCACCGTCAATTGTTTTCTTGAACAAGACATCGACCTTTGTTATCCATAGGCTCTAGTCTCAAAATATGCAAACACTGCCTCCATGACAAATTTCTTTAACCTTTTCATGAACTTCGTTTATTGTGATACTCAAATAACGAAAATTACAATGATCTTGCCCTAAATTAATCAAATTTGAAATATAACTACTGCACATGCATCTAACAGATTACTTCCATGAACGTATGCAGCATTATATTAACTAAATAAAAGATGATCTTAACTCTAAATATTGTACACTAGCTATACTTTCAGGCAAATTTGGCTTAAAATCATCATAAATATCACCGAGACTAAGAAATGTCACTTATTAACTTTTAATTCGTATCTATAATTTATTTTAAATATATTTATTGTAGAGCCGACCAAAAAGATAATTATCATGAACATATGCAGCATTATTTAAAACTGCTAATATTTAATGCGTTGCTTATAATTTATTTTAAATATATTTATTGTACAATACAACAAAATGATAATTTTCACGAACAGAATATATGCAGCATTATTTTAATTAATAAAAGATGATGTTAACTCCCTATACGATAGACTCGGAAGAGACTAGTTTATTTTAACGTTTTCACGTAATTTTAATAAGCAAAGTCATCATGTATGTCACCCTGACTGAGAAATGTCACCTGTTAATATTCAATGCGCATCTATAACTTATTTTAAATATATCTACTGTACAATAGAACAAAAAGATAATTTTCATGAACAGAATATATGCAGCATTATTTTAATTAAAAAAAGATGATGTTAACTCCATATACGATAGACTCGGAAGAGACTAGTTTATTTTAACGTTTTCACGCAACTTTAACAAACAAAGTCATCACAAATGTCACCGAGATTGATAAATATTACCTGCCAATATTTAATACATTTCTTATAATTTATTTTAAATGTATTTACTGTGAAATATATCAAAAAGAAAATTTTCATCGATATATGTTGCATTATTTCAATTAATCAAATTTTAAAATTATAACTTAATTTATTAATAATTATAATTAAAATTTATTATTTATAATTATATAATTATAATTTTATAATTAAAATTTAATTTATAATTAATTATATTATAATTTATTTTAAACGGACTTGATGTAAAATATATCGAATATGTAATCTTCATGATTATGTGCAACATTATTTTACCTATTAAAAGATGGTCTTAACTGCATATATTGCAGAATCGGTACAGACTCGTTGACTTTAACATTTTCACGCAACTTTAATACATAAAATCATCATAAACGTCAGCAGGATAGCGAAATGTTACACGTTAGTATTTAATGTGTATCTCATAATTTATTTAAAATATATATTTAATGTAAAATATATCAGATATATAATTTTCATGAATATATGCAACATTAATTTAATTAATGAAAGGTGCTTCTAACACCATATATCAAGTACTCTGTACAAACTGCATTATTTAACACTTTCATACAAAATTGGACTTAGATATATAAAATCATTATACTGTCACCGAGATTGAAAAATGCTACCTGCTAATATTTATGTGCATCGTATAATTTTTTAAATAATTTTTTAACATGAATAACATTTCAATATCTATCTAAAATTGTCCATTTCCTTAAACAAATAACAATAATAAATATTAGTTTCCAAATGGCATTTGATTTCCATGATTTAAAACTACGTAAGAAAAGAAATATTAAAAAGTTATTTTGTTTATAATACGGTAGATGGCAGCAGTTACAAGATTATGAGATTTTATTTTGAAACAATTATATGTTTTTGCTTAACTTAATGAGACAAAGGAGAATCTTTCACGCGGAGGAAAGAGACATTAAAAATTCTCAAGTTTTATGTTAAAAAATATTAAGTTAATAATCTTCCTCTTTTAAATTCAGTTTTAAATTATTTTGCCTAACAAAGACGTATCTTGTAATACTTTGAATTTTGACACGAAATAATGATGCTAAATTAATTTCTCTAACTAACTTAAGTAACACATGAAGAAATTAAGATAAAATAAATAATAGAGAGACTAACTTTTTACGAAGTAAGTTTTATTACCAGTAGTATAATGTGTCAAGAGATAATATATAAACACCATATATGTATATACACACACTCACCACTCACCTGCTTACCGGCTCGGTGGGCTCTGTTTTTTTTAATTATCCTTTGGTAAAATGTGCATTTTTTGCTTTAACAGTGATTGAATTGTGTTGTTTTTATGCTCCAATTAACAAGATTATCGATTTTATGATGACCGATTATCGATTTTATGCCTTTTGTTAATCTGCATGCAATGCTCCTAAAATTATCAACAATTAAAAATTTAAGTGTAGCTAGACCTAACGCAGCCACTGCTTGTTTACATTTAAATCTCTTAGAAGAATAATAAATGAACTTAGTTGGCGTCTCAGTTTTGATATTTTTTGCCAATGGTACCGGAAGTTAAACTTTCAGTTTTGTGCAACGAAAATTTGACCTTCCTGCCCGTTGGCCAAATTGCTTGTTTTCCCGTAGAAACTCTAATTTTAATTGTAATTTTTTTAAACTTTTTCAACTGTATTTGGTGGTTTAGGTTTTTCTGTATTTTACAGTTTTTAATAAAGACGATTTAAGTTTTTTTTTTTTTTTGTATTTTTGCCTTAACGCGAAGTGAAATATGAATTTATTGTGCCAAATTATACAAACTTTGTATTTGGTGGAGGTGTATGCGAAAATTTTTAAATATTTATTCAAAAGTTTGGATCAAATTTCTTAAATATTCAAATTGCACACATTTCCAAGCATTTCAAATTAAACACATACAGGCATATTTCAAGCATTGCACTATCACTGATAAACATTGTATCTGCAAAATTTGAGTTCTATGGTTTGTCAGGAAGTAGGTTAAAAATCCATGATAAATTTCCGACCGTAGTGAACTACCATAAGTGAACGAAATAAAAGCATATCAGAATGAATTCCATGAAAAAATCAAACTAAATATATGAATATGCCAAGCGCTGTATAAACGTATTGCCAAGTGTTCTACAGATTTATTACTGAAAGACTGTTATTAGAAAGACTTAAAATGTAAAAATATTGTTTTCTTAAATTATCGATATCGCATGAACTAGGCCTAAAGCTTTGTCGATGTATTATGTTTAAGTAATTCTACACTTAATATGTTGCCATTTAATTTCTGATAATGAATGAGTACTTCAAATTTTGCAAATGTTTTAGTAATGATTCCAAAAAAGAAGCATATTATGACATTTGAGTGCATGATTTAATAATACGACCATCGTGTCAAAATAAATTAATAATAGAAGCTCCTTAGCGGAGTAAGTTGAACAATTTGTAAGCTTGACTTATTTTGATGAGACCTACTTTCCACACATTCATATCTAATGCAGCATTGAGCTTCCAAATGATATTTCATTATTACGCCTAACAGAGCAAGACACGTAGTTCTCTGTACATTTTTAATAACCGGCACGCCCGTTGTTAAAAAGCTACCTTTCTCTACTATACGTCCCAGTGGGATGTGAAGCAATTTTTGTTGAGTTTCTCAGCGTTCTGGAATGCCTAGTTCTTTACTATGAAACTGTATTCGAATATGAGTCATACACTCATGTTTTAGTTCAGATAATAAGAAACATGCACGTAACTGAAAATCTAATCTCTATAACATACACGCACACAGATTAAAAGAGTAATAACCTCTAGGTCAGTTTCAGGATGATCCTTCTCGATTGGAATCTGCTTTAATCAATAGTGAAGGAATCATTTCCTCCCTTAGTAATTGTATTTTATTATAAAAAATTCATATACTATACTTTAGAGGAATATTAGATTTTATTTAGGAATGTGGATCGATGACCACGTAAGATTAGGTAGGATTATTTATGTAATACGAAATCATAAGAAGTGCACTCAGCTTTTTAAGCAGAACATTTTTTGAAAATTTTCACAAAAGAACTTGTGAGGTTTATCTATTTGTTTTTAATTAATAGTTCATTTTTAGTTGAAAAATGCCTTTCCTATTTAATCTCTTTCCACCCACGCTTTTCATGACAGAATGTAAATGAGATAGGGAGAGTTTATTCAGATTAAGGTAGAATGAAGAGCTATTTAAGCACGAGTTTCGGAAGTTAGTTTTTGGAGCGTGTCTACTCGTCTAGGCACCTTGTGCTGTGATTATTCGCGACTTGCGTTAGCGGCGTTGATGTGTTCTTGCCTTTCAGCTTGTCTTTGCCGGTTACTTTAGACCAGAGCTCTTCCTGCGCGTTAAAGTATTCTGTGAGCCGTTAGGCTAATCTACACACCTTGAAATTACTATTTATTACGCATTTCTGTTAACACAGAAGTAGTGGCTTCCTGTAACCCAAGCTGGATTATCTGTTAATTTTATGATTGAATAAAGGGTCTTGTACACCCTTCTTCTGATTTCTGTTTAGTTTCACAGTTTCGAAGATAATTCTTTAACAACCTTTTAAAAGTTTACATTCCCAAAGAGAGACAGACTATATAAACTCTTTTTTGCATATGTTGTATGTCCAAAGCCCGAAGTCAAATTACTTTGTGAAATAAAAGACCAGTCCTGGCTTCACTCGTTTCTATGCTGTTGTTAAAATCAGAGGAATTTTCATATTTGTTTAATTAGCTTCAGAACTGAAGAACAGATTTTTAAGGAAATCTGGCATAACTATACAGAGATTAATAGTTTAATGCAAAATACATATCATACAATACTCATGGAACAACACGGTTGACTGTGTACGGCTCATAGGGCAGAAATGCCGGAAAGAGAGGAAGCAAAAACGAAACAAAGTGACCACTAGAGGGTATGACACTCTTTAACAGTCTTATAGCTTCACAGCGTGACTTCATAATGAAACTGAGCCAGTTTAGTTTGCCATCCATTCCTGTAGCTAAGTATTTTTTAAAATCACAAAAATTTTTATAAGGAGAGAGGCAAGTTGAAATAGGTTAGTCAAGAACGCCCCAGACGTATTCTAGAGGGTTTAAGCCTCACTGATATCCTGGTTTCACAGAAAATGATACACCAGGTTAATTCTTCGTAGAAGAGAGCTAGATATGACAAATTAAGGATCAAATTAACCTACAAGTTGAAATAGACCTACAAGAGTTCTAAAATCTCTACCCGATAAGTCGTAGAAATCAAAGAGATTTTTCCGAAGACATAGCAGAGACATACCTGACACTATGACGAGAAAGGTATTCCACTAGTGTTTGATCTGATGCTTTCTGACCATGCTAAATGTATTTAATTGTGCACAGCAGTGAGTAGAATTCAAACAGGTTGAGGGAAAGGTAAAAGTATCGGAAACACCAGCGATGTACCACGGGACAACTGGTAACGCCTTCCCATATTAACTCAGAAAAATTATTTTTGGCAAGCTTTGTAAGAGTTTTCCCAGAAAGGTTGAGTGAATGAGCAACTGAAACTTTCTAAAGAGTCTAGAGTTTTCCCATTTTGATACATCGCAATCCCACTCTAAACCTTGCATCCAGTATTTATTAAAAATAATGATTTAGAACATAAAGAGATTACAAAGTAATTTAAATACAATTTGAAATCGATAAATTAAATCGAACATCTGTTTTGGTGTGAAAAATAGCAGATACACATATTAAGTAACAGATAAACATAATGAGACTATTATAATAAATACTGGGAACACAATATTATAATGAACTGTAATAATAATAGCACTAAAGAGGTGTCCACGGGGTTATTATAATTATAAAAGGCTACTAGACTACTACAGTTTATACAGTTCAGAAGCGTATTCCTTTTGAACATATTGACAAATTGTAAACGTTCATTAAATTTGTGCAGTATGAGAAAATATATTTGACAGAGATTTAGGGCTTAGGAAGAGAATAGCTGCATAATTCTTTGAAACTTCGGATACTGATGTTTAATTAGAAACCTTTGGAATGTCAGGAGATTAGTTTTGGGGGATTCTATGTGATTATCCTAAAGGGCATGAGAAAATGTGATGACCAGGAGTTCTCTGCTCCAATATATGCAAATGTTGAATTTTGCCATATTTCTTGCGTAGAATATGTGGGGAAGGTTTCATGACCAGTTATATAGTAATGTTATATGGTATATTTTATGAAGTATTCTAGTACAGAGATGTGAAGCTTACATTGGGGATCAAGTCATACTTGGGTCTTTCCTGTCTACTCTGCAGATCTCGCCAATATTTTGAATCAAGTTAGCTTTCCATCCATTTATGGATGACGGCGCTTGTCTGCATAGGACTGATGTAGAGGATTATTAACTAAGAAAGTGAGCACACGTTAATCCAATTAATTAACTAGCCTATTCGTAAGTATGAACCTTATAGAATATGTTTTGGATATCTTGGAAGAGCATTTGGAACTTGCCTTCTCTTCTCCCAGAACCCTGCGAGATCTAAAAACAGCGTTCCTAGTGGAGTGGGACAGGTTGCCAAGAACCTTACAAACTGCCTCATTTCTAGAAGGAAATCACGTTGTCACAGCTGAATGCTGCCCAACCAGTGTAGTGGACAGTGATGCTGACTGCGGTATCAGAGGACCCAGATTCGAATTCTGGAAAAAGCGTGGGTGTTTGTAAATACTATATAGTGTGTATGCGGCAAGAGGGTATTCAAAATACGCGGAGAGTGAAGAGTTCTCTCGAGAAGTTAGTGATAGGGGAAGAGGGGTGGGGGACCTTGGACCATCCTGGAGTGTTTTCTGCAAAACTAGAGCAGAACTACAGAGTTAGTGTCGCGCGACTATACCTGAAAGATCAATGGTAAAATTCTGGTACCCCGCCCCTTCTTACGTGTGCGCTGCGAAGAAAAAATTCTACAGTTCTATTCTCCTGCTCTAGTGGGACGATTGACGAAATTCAACTTCGATTTTCGTGTCTCGAAAGAGCTACTAGATTTATATATAGCATCGCTCTAATACAGGTATTTTGACACAAAATCTGACTTGTGAGATGACATGCCAATTTTTTTCCATATTTCGATTCTACGACTCAAATTATGTCAAACTGCCAAGCTTTGTAAAAATCGCACGAGTAGTTTTTAAAAAATTAGTTCTCAAAATTTTAGCTCCTCAATATTAATTGAGTTTCGTATATATTTATTAATATCTCTTTGTTTTTTAAACTTATTTGTTCTTACTTTCATATTTCAAAATTAAGGTTCATTCCAAATAACATTCGCCCATTTATTATGATTTATTTTTAAATATTTTTTTATAAATTTTTCGAAATAAATTTTGAATTATAATCTATAAAATTTTTACATCATCTTAAAGTAGATGTATTTCTAAGATACCTGCAAAAAATTAGAGTTTTTTTATTAAAAATTTCCGAAATATACGTGAATTTATATATTGGCGGGTTTTGAAATTTGGCATATTTGTTGAAAGCGATAGTAACCTCAAATATGGTTTAGGCACTTTGTTAAAATTATTTGAACGTAGAACGATGTGACTTTTTTTTCGGTCCTCCACAATGGAAGGGAAACGAAAATTGGTTGCCATATAGTAAGAAGTCCGCCAAGTGACTTATTCTTGGCATTAACTGAAAAAATTGCGCCAAGAAAAATGTCTGAATTTGTCCGTAAATTTCGCACTAAATTTTATAAAATTTAATATTCAGGCATAATTTGAGTCGTAGAATCGAAATATTGAAACAAATGGGTATGCTATTTCAAAAAAGTCCGATTTTGTGTCAAAATACGTGTCTTAGACCAATGCTATATATAAATCTAATATATATCCTAAGTCGTGCTTTCGAGACATGAACAACGCAATTTGAATTTCTTCAATCGGCCCAGTAGAACGAGAGATATAGAAGTGTCCTCCCCTTTTTTTCCCCCGCAGTGTACCTATTCTCATGAATCTACATGATTATTACACCTTCCATATTAGTCTTCTATTCTATTTCAATCTTGCAACACCTGTTTTGGATATTTCTCGTCAATTAGCCTCACGTACGATCATGCGACTGTGTCATGATTATTGCATGCTAAATTGTGTGTATTGCATCAAACCATGTCAAAACTAAATTCCATTAGAAACTGACCATCAGTTTTGGAGATAATTGATTGAATGCTAAAATTATCTTAAATTTGAAACACCATTGTATAGCAGACTGAAAGAAATTATCCCAGCCAAACATAATACTGACAGGTCGAACTAGCGAGGTACTGAAAAACCATTTGAAATTTTGCTTTGTCTAGCTTGTGTAGCTGAAACTCAAAATGTACAATCCTTCGGCGAAAACTTGACTATACTTCAGGCTTTGGATATGACATACATATTGTATATAATACACAGCTAGTTCAAAATTCGAGGCCTACGAGCAGTACAATCAGAATTTAGAAGTTAAATTTTCCGAATTCTAGTTGCCTTCTATTGAGGAAGTGTCACAATATTGCCTGCCAGATTATAGGCATGCATATATACATAGTAAAAATCATTTGGGATTTGTTAAACTTAGAGTATTTAAATTACAATTTCTACTAGAGTAGAACGCTCATGTAATAGACCTCCATTTATCTGGACTCCATATATTTGATACTGCGCACTTACTTATCTCTATGAGTCTTTTATATGTCTTGGCCAGGGTTTCCATCCGGGCTCCACACAAACACGGGATCCATAGAAACTCTGAGGGGGTCCACAAGAAAAAAGCTGTATTTCAGGATCTTTAAGATCCGTTTCTCGACATTCTAGTCACACGCAACACATACGACTTCAGTACTACGGTTTACCGTAAACCTTCATCGGTTTGCCTTCCACCACACTTTAAATCATGTCATCCGACTAAACAAAAGTTAGCTTCATTTTATTCCTATGTTTTCCGTGCTCTTCAAGTTTGCTCCTCCAAACTATCCCTTGATAAAGAACTAAATTATTTAAAAGCAATAGCTATTGACCGGGGATTTCACCCAACATTATTAATCAAGCAGTTAAAAAATTCTCTTCTCAACACACTAAAAGGCACACTCTTGTTTTAGGAGATTATAAAAATTCTGTTGTCATTCCCTTCTTTCCATCAGTTAGCTATAAAGTTGCACATATTTTGCAGAAATTTAACTTTCGAGTCGTTTATTCTCCCATCAATAAAATTCCGAGTTCCATACTCAAGGACCCCGTTCCGGATATGAATTCCTGGGGGATTTATAGGATTCCTTGCCAATGTGGTTTAATTTACATTGGCCAAACTAAAAGAGCCTTAAAATTTCGCGTCAAAGAACATGAGGCATATGTTAGAAAAAAGGAAACTCAGAAGTCTTCTGTTGCTCAACATTGTTGGTCCGAAAATCACATTTTCAATTTTTCTGCTGCCAAAATTATTCAAAAAACATCTTCCATTGGAGAACTGGATTTTCTAGAGGCATTTCACATTCAAAAAAATCTTTCTGTTCTAGTTAACGATCCTAATTCCAATCCAATTTTGCCTTCGGCCTTTAAAGAAATTATGTTTTAGCTCTGGTTTCACCAACAGATGGCGCCACGTGCTTATTCTTGTCCAAGCTTTCTTATCTTATCTAATCATTATTTCCGATCTTCTTCATTTACGATTTCGCAGCTGAGGATGATGGTTCGGTAAAAACCATCGAAACTAGTCCTGTGAAAATATTGAGAATATTACGCTGATTTTTGTTGTTTTGACTTCTGAATTAGTCTTTAAGATGAGTTAAGAGTTCCATGATAAAATATTATTAATAAACTAATTTAATAAAAATAATAATAAAATAAACTAATGCCTAAACGTCGAGAATTTCGTAATTGAAGACATTCGTAATATTTTCTTTAGTTAACTGATAAAAGGTCTGTCCATAAAAATTTCTCGAAGAAAAATTCATTATTTAAGCACCAACTAATATAGAAAAGGTTAGAGAATCATAGATAATCGTTTCATTCTATAATGATTGGTTTAAGTAGCTGAACCCCTTCCGAAACAAAAATTAAATTTTGAGTCCATTTTTCAAAATTTTTATACCTTTTTGCACCTTTCTTTTACAACTTCTCAGTATTCAACCTTTAAAAGTCGCAGATAATTGCACAAATAGTAAACTTTTTTATTGGATCCTGTTTAATACTCTTAATAATAAATTCCTACGTGTTAATTTAAATAGTATATTTTTTGTTTCTGTAAATAAAAATAAGTTTCTGTTTTATTGCATAAAATTTTCAATATGTTGAATTTACGCTTTTTACATTATATTGGAATTGCTTCATTACCGTATTTCAATATTCTAAGATTTAAATATTTCGTTTAGGAAATTTTTAACTATTTAATTATTAGGTTATAGTATCCAACAAATAAATATTTCATTTAAGCATATTACATATGGATGTATGCGGGTCCATATAATTATATATGCATAAATGTGGGTCTATATACCTAAAGTTAGAACTCAGGGGGTTCACAAGCAAAAAATCAAATTGAGAATCGTTAGTCAAGACGGAGTAAAATTAAATTTGAGATGAATATATTTACGCGCTTTTCAGCTTTTGTTGATTTAAATATTCTAGAAATAACATTAGAGAAAGCATATATTTTAAAAAAGAAGCTTTTAAAATAAGGTATATATATATCCACTTTTCGCTTGGTTTTTTACAAATTTTTTAAAAATTCTTTATTGCATTTATAGCATTATTTGAAATTTATTAATATGAATTTCAATTTTCGTCTTTGTGAAAAAGTAGTTTTAAATTTCTTAATTTATGTCTTTACTGATATTTTTTCAGCAGCTTAATGCACTAAAATATTAGGCATGTTTATGTTTTGTTTTTAAAATATGTTTTGTAATTATGAAATACAATAAGCAGCTATTAGCACTTTTACTATTTTAATAGTTTTACAAATTTATGGACTAGAACTAACATCACAAAGACAAGGATTTAACTGTAATTTAGGCTAGCATCCTAATTACTTTTACTGTAATTTAGGCTAGCATCCTAATTATTTTTACTTATTGCTCGTAAAAAGAATATTGAAATTAAGGAATGTCAGAGTTCCAACTGATTTACATGTAGACATAATGATGTTTAAGGGTTTTGGTTTAAACAATTTTAAAAATTCGTTGTTGCATTTATAGTATTATTTGAAATTTATTAATTTGAATTTCAATTTTCGCCTTTGTGAAAAAGTAGTTCTAAATTTCTTAATTTATGTCTTATATATACATATATACAGAAATACAGGAGTAAAGTTCATTGGGTTATACTGTTAAGCACATATGTAACTACTAAATATAAATAAAAATGTATTATGTAGAATATATAGACTTACTCATTTTGTTTGCTCCATGATTTATTGCCTTTCTTAAAAGAGAAAAGAAAGTCCTTCTGAAAGCTGACTGAGCAAATATAGTGACAATAAGTAGATTTCTGTACCATATGCTTAAAGAAGTTCTTACAATGTACAGAGAAAGCTAGTTTTTATCAATGCAGTAAGTTAGTTTTTAATAGTTGTTTGATGCAGAAAAAAAAATATCTTTTTTTTAGGTCTGTGGAAAAATTTATATTTTGTTATGTGTTTAGCAGATTTAGAATTTCTTTTTTTAGCAATATAATCCTCCACGTCCATGAAAAGTAAGTAACAGTCATTTGGACTCTTTTTCATATTTGAGAGGAATGTGTTTCCAGGTTTTTACGGTATTGTGAGTTCCTCTGCCTTTAAAATTTCCTTATAATTTTAAGCAGTGTTGCGTCTCGAGCAGGGAGGTCATGAAAGTTTTATGTTGCTTGTGACTGCAGAGAAGAAGTGAGAAGGTGGTGGGCAGATATTTGAAGTGAAGGAAGAGAGTGGTAGAGAGGTCGCCAAGGAACGTTGGAGTAAGCTTATCATCTCATGGTGGGCAAGGAATATAAAGCTGAGGAAGGGGTCCTGTGTACTCTGAAGCATGCTAACGACAATAAAAGACTTATAGATCATCTCCATCTGATATATGAATTTCATTTTCTAACCAGCACATACAATGAAACAAAGTAACGTCATCGCTGCTCTAAAGAACTTTTAAGTCATTTTCTCCTATAATTTAAACTTCCTATTCAGCTTTCCATACAGTAATATTTTACATTAATCTGCTATCCTTTTTACAGAAAGAGAAGGAAGTTATTTCTATAGCATACTGAAATGCTAAATGGAAGGTGGATATTATTTAATCTGTATCGAGATTAAAAACCTATGGCTTGATAATCACATATTAATTCTACTAAAGTTACAAAACTTATAAGTTTTGTTACTACAGTTTTCGAACTAAAATATTTCAGAAGAGAAACAGAGACGCAATTTAACTGCGATTTTATAGATCCAGATTATAAGGTATTTTCGTCCTCCTTTCTGGTCAGCACACTCGGCGCGAGAGTTTCAGGTTTGAGTCCCGGCGTGGGCACTACTCATTTTTCATGTTTCCTATTTCAGAAATAACCTAATGTCTCTACAGTGGCGTCCGAACTAAAAGGTGGTAGACTATGATTCTTCATCACCAGGATTTGGCGATTAAGTCCCCTAATCACCAATCGCCCTTTAAACAGGGAAGTATATAAGGTATTTTCTCCCTCCTTTCTGCATGCTTTCGTGGTATAACGGTAGCACACTCGGCGCGTATTTGAGAGGTCCAGGTACGACTCCTGGACACAGCATTGCTCATTTTTCAAGTTTTCTACTTCAAAAGTAACCTAATGACTCTAGAGTGTCAAGTACAATCTCGAACAGGAGAGACTAAAAATACTCAACCTTTCAAATCACAGTTTGAACTAAAGCCAGCAATCAATTCAGTCTTATATTAACAAGGAAAATATTCTACGTTACCAATGGGATTTGACTGTTGAGCATTAGACAGACTTCTTTTCGCAAAGAGAAAGTCATAGAAACAAGCAGCAATCCATATTTGTAATTAATAGCTTTGCATTCGAATGTTTTCTTTTTGGGTGATAGATTGAATTGATTCTGCCTCACAGGACAGGACAGGAACAAGTACAGGGGGCACCATATCGTCACTATAAGCAAAAATGGTATTGCCCCGGTGTACTACCTTTCCGTATTTATTAAGAATTAAAGGTGATATGCAATCATACAGATGTTATACATTTCGATATGCAGAGTTGCATATTGTTACAGTTGGTGATGGTAATGTTTATAGGTAGGTGAGTTACAATAAAGTTTGTAATAATAAATAGATACAGTATCATGATATGGAGGTAAGGCACAGATATGAATGAAGAGTGAAGGCAATTTGGTGGAGATAACAATTCTGACTGACAGACACCGAATTCAGAATATATTCAGAGAAGATAATTTGGTGCTAGATGAAGAGACAAATACGGGCGGCTTCACCATAAAAGTGGTTCAGTTTTGCATTAGCTTATAATAATGTTACGTGCGTACGGGTTCGTTATATATTGAATGCACAAGTCGTTAAAACGTTAACAAAAATTTATTCTTTCCACAAGAAATGAATTAAAATACTGAAATATTTCTTCACAGATCTTCGCACAATATCACAATATCTCAAACGTTTAGCAAAAACTCAGTTCAAAACAGATAAAATAGTTCTATGTCACAGCGAAATCGCTACAATCAATACAGCATTAAGTAAACAAACAGCAGTTCGCTTTTTACAGCTACAAGTATAACAGCAACAACAACAACTAACTGAGATGAGCTGTTTCGTCTCGGCTTTTATAAGCTTTTTAATTATCAGTAGAACAATCTCGATTTTTCTAGATTTTTCTGGATGGCAACAGTAATTACGAGATATTTATTTATTAAGCATTAAATGCACGCGCTCTTTTA
>KK116042.1:225874-244701 GCA_000611955.2 Stegodyphus mimosarum
AAAATATTTATTTATATTTTTAAAAAAAAATTTTCTTTCACTATTTATGCTTAATATGCACACATAAAGTCTTGGATGAAACTCTTTAATGATATTTTTACTAGAAGTAAATGAAAGTGATTCCAAAAGAATTTCTGAATTATTGTTGAACAAAGTTTGTTGATTGAACAGACTTCTGCCTTACTGAACTTCTTCTTGGTTGATTGAAGAAAGTATGAGAGGATTATCTGCAAGGATGGATGCGTTCGTGGGAAACTTTAAAAAAATGGCTGCCATTTTTATGAAACGTAAGGTTAATCGCGGAAACCCAAGCATCTAATTCGTTTCTTTAGATTCAAATGCAGGTCATACAGTCACCATTTTTCAATCTTATACAAGTGAACAAGCTTGCAGATTTATATTAAATTTAATCACTTTTATTACATACTGAATCTCAAAACTGTTTAATATATTAACGAATGTTCCCACGAAAACTTTATGGTCACAATTGGCATAAACCATTTTTTGTTGCTAGGCAACGAGACCTTGCGAAGTCATTCACGGAAATTAATGTAAGTATTTTGTCTAAATATTCTAACTGCTCCGTTTTACATTTTACGTTATTTACCATTACATTGCGATCCATGATAAGAAACAATAAACATAATTTAGAGATGATTTTGTTGAATATGTTATTTTGAAGCAGTAGACATGAAAAATGAGCAATGCTCCCGCCTGCCCTCAAACCACAGACTTCTCGAATGCGCGCCGAGTATGCTGACCATTACACCACGAAGGCATGCTAAAATGGCGGCAAAAATACCTTATAATATTAATAAAGATGCTATTTAAAAATTTATGGGCAGGAAAGGAAAACACTAAAACATTATTTTTCAAGCTAAAATGTGATGAAAACTACACCTTTTCTATATTTTTAATGTTCTGAATGAACGGTTTTGCTTATGAGGATGCAAAATAAAAAAGTGGAAAAGGATTTTAGTATTCAATGTTTCACACATTTTACATTATTTATACCGTGTAAGAGAGTTAAAATCTCGTTTGGAACTTCGGCAATTCTGCTGTCTCAGCACTTAGATGCATATTTATAAGGCAAGAAAAAAGGGAACAAGGACTTTATGGCGAGGAAAATATTCGCTGATATATTTTATCAGAATTAGTAATACACCGCATTTGTCTGCCTGTAAAGCTCTATTTCGATGATGGCTCTTCGATGATAACAGCTTCCTTGCTAAGGAATCAGACCTTGCTGCGTCACAAAAAGTTGTTTAAGGATTTTGCCTAATTATTTTAAATTTTCGAATTCATGCCAAGCTGCCCAGTGACAATTGACAGGTGAAAGTGGGTCCAGACACCCGGGCAACTTTCAGAGACTATTCGAGTATTTCCAAAGCCCACAACTATCTAGGACAAAGAGCTCCTGGTGCTCCAAGAGCACGGCATCGGAATTTCATTTACAGTTGTTGAAAAGCATATAATGCCAGACAGCGACTAGTTGCATAATGTTGCTAAGAAATACAAAGGAATGGTATTTGCAAGAACCGACGATTCAGCGAAGCAAACAAACGGGAAATGACGTTCGGTTGATGGCAAACAAACGGGAAATGACTTTCGGTTGATATTCAACTACATAGCTGCACAGCGCAGGTATGTAGCTGGCATAAACCATTCTTGGTTGGCAAACTCTGGCTAGCTAAAGTCCTTTCACACAGGTGTGAATGATTTTTACGTCTTAAGCCTAAAAGTCTTACTACCAAAACTCCTTCATCTGAACGAAATCTAGGGTGACCTTACATATAAAACTTATATAACTGCGTTCTTGGAGTTGCTTATACATACATTTAACACACACATATATAAACTTGATACTTTAAAGATATAGTAGACTCCTAATTAGCCCTTTACCAGAAATTTCTAATATGTACACTGATAATTTATTAATAAACCAAATTAAAAATAATTTCATACTTCTGGTTGAAATACATAATATAAATTTACACTGGGTCAAGGCCCATGTTGGATATATTGGTAATAAAAGGGCAGACAGGCTGGCAAAAGAAGCTGCTCAAGTCATAGGAAAGAATATTGAACTGTTTTATTGGAAAAGAAAGTTGTTAAATATTATGAAAAAGGAAATATTTGTGGAATGGAAAGAAAATTGGGAATCGTCTGGAAAAAATAATGGTTATATCATATTTTGAAAATTGATAAATGGAAAAGGATATTTAATAATATAGATATGAACCAAATTATTGCTGGTCACGGACGATTCTCATCATATTATATGATATTTGGTCTTCAAGAAAATGAAAACTCTTAATTTTGTAAAGTAAAAGGTAATAATTGCGACTTCCTCGAATCTTGTAGTTTTAGTAGTATTGATAAAGTTCAGAAACACGTGTTTGATATAAATGAGGATTTTGAAAATTATGAGAAATTTAAACAATTAGCTGAAGAAATTATGATGAGAATTAATCAGAATGGAGAAGCGATAGTGATTTTGGATTTGATTGGGTAATTTGATGGAACATGGCAGGCTCGCTGTTCTCCATTATTGTTTGATGGGTTGGCACCTGTTATCGCCTGATGACTGAACTTGTTTCGGCCGGGGGTTTCACCCCTTGCAACAACAACAATAACAACTCCTAATTAACCAAATGCGGATTAACTGGGCCCCATTTAAAAATTTAAGATGTTTATTGCGGAATGATGGAAAAAATTACTATTCCAAACCATCTGAAAAGAACAAAACGCTCTTGCTAAAAAGAGAAGAAAAAGCATATGGAAGAACACAGTAATTAATTAAATCATTCTTTACAGTTTAAAACTGCGTTCGAAAACAAGATACAATCTACTTAAATATTGCAGAAAAATAAACCACTTTTCACATATTAATAATTACCCTCTTTTTATAATTTACATTCAATTCCAATTGATGCAACGCAGCGAAAAATTAATAACGTAGTCTTACGTGCGTACGGGTTCGTAATATATTGAATGCACAAGTCGTAAAAAGTTAACAAAAATTTATTCTTTCCACAATAAATAAATTAAAATGCTGAAATATTTCTTCACAAATCTTCGCACAATATCACAATATCTCAAACGTTTAGCAAAAACTCAGTTCAAAACAGATAAAATAGTTCTATCTCACAGCGAAATCACTACAATCAATACAGCATTAAGTAAACAAACAGCAGTTCGCTTTTTACAGCTACAAGTATAACAGCAACAACAACAACTAACTAACTAACTGAGATGAGGTGTTTCACCTCGGCTTTTATAAGCTTTTTAATTATCAGTAGAACAATCACGATTTTTCTAGATTTTTCTGGATGGCAACAGTAATTACGAGATATTTATTTATTAAGCATTAAATGCACGCGCTCTTTTATTTTTATTGTTTTTTTTTTTTCGACGTAGCTTTCTCTTCAAAAATCGTCTGCGTTGCTAAGGCAACATGAAGCAAATCTAATTACAATTCTAAATAAATAGCCAAATAAATGTGAAATTCGTAACATTGCCCCCTTCCCAAGGACTGCACGTCCCGGGCAGTACAATCCCTGGACAGGAAGCCAAACTTACAACTAAAGCATCAGTGCTATAATAAACATTACTTTATAATAACAAAATAAACAATAATTCCAATAAGTTACTTTCAGCAAATTAAATTCTATCCAACGCTAAATACAATTCAAATACTATCAAATACTAAGTACAAATACTATCAAATACAAATGCTATTAAATACAAATACTTATCAAATACTAATACTTAACAAATACAAATCAAATACTAAATACAAATAGGACCATGGTCTTATACTATGTACATTATTATTTACAACTATATACACTACGTACTATGGCCATAGTAATGAACTAACCTGTCGTAATGAACGACTTTAGGTTTAGAGTTCGATGACTTACGGATCCGAACCACGACGTCGTTCAGCCTGTTTAGGACTGTGTAAGGACCATCCCAAGGTGATTGTAGTTTCGGAGAAAGTCCTTTTCGACGAGTCGGATTCCATAACCACACCTTGTCTCCTTCGTTGAAACGATGTCCAGTAGCTCTCGTGTCGTAGCGGGTCTTCATCTTCTCCGTCGCCAAGTTGACTCGCTCTCGTGCAAAGTTGTGCATCACTTCAAACCGGGCCTGGAGGTCTTGAATGTATTCCTCAGGCGATGAAGGCGCATCTGGAGGGCGACCAAACAAAAGATCACATGGCAGACGAAGGTCACGACCGAAGAGCATCTGAGATGGGGAATAGCCGGTAGTCTCGTGGACAGCACTGCGGTAAGCCAGTAAAAATAGTGGCAACTTCTTGTCCCAGTCCTGTTGGTTTCTGGAAACCACTAATGAGAGGTTATTGAGGATGGTTCGATTAAACCTCTCTACCATACCGTCCGACTGGGGATGTAAAGGCGTCGTTTGGGTTTTGTCAATGCCGAGTAGCTTGCAGAGTTCCTTGACTACAGCCGAGGTAAAATTCCTTCCCTGATCGGAATGTAACTGAAGAGGCACTCCGAATCTGGAAATCCAGTGCTGTATCATCATCTCTGCTACTGTGACAGCCTCTTGATCAGGAATAGGATACGCTTCAGGCCACTTGGTGAAGTAATCAATGGCAACGAGGATGTATTTGTTGCCATCAGCAGTTCGTGGCAGAGGTCCTAAGATGTCAAAGGCGATACGTTCAAAAGGTGCTCCTACATTGTAACGTTGCAGCTTCCCCCGGCTGCGTTTCTTCGGTCCTTTCCGACTTGCACAGGCATCGCAAGTTCGGCACCACTTTTGCACGTCATCCTTTGCATTATTCCAGTAGAAACGCTCCCGAACTCTCTGCAAGGTCTTCATTATTCCGAAGTGACCTCCTGCAGGGCTGCTATGTAGTTCTTTAAGGACGTCCGGGATTCGGGATCTTGGGAGTACCAGCTGCCATCGGAATGTTTTTCCATCATCCGATTCGAATTTTCGGTACAAGACGCCGTTTCGAATATGGAGTGAGTCCCAGAGAGCCCAATATTGTTTTGTCGTGGGACTATAGCTCGAAATATCCTGCCAGGTAGGTTTTCTGTTTGAGGTCTCCATTAACTCAATTATGGGTTTAATATCACGGTCTTCCAGCTGGTCTTTCCTGATTTCCTTGTCACTCCATGGGTCTGGATCAGCCGATGTTGATGCTGTAATTTGCCGTGCGACTGGATTAACCAGTTGGTATTTAGCTTCGACCCTGGAACAATATCGGCAGTTTTCTGGGCAAGGTCTTCTAGACAAGGCGTCAGCGTTTCCGTGCGACTGTCCCTTGCGATGACGGATAGTGATGTCATATTCCTGGAGTCTCTGTATCCACCTGGCTATCTGACCCTCAGGATTCTTGAAATTTAAAAGCCAGGCCAATGATGCATGATCTGTGCGGAGCAGGAATTTTCTGCCGTATAGATAATGATGGAAATGTTCTACGGCTTTGACTATGGCGAGCAACTCTTTCCTGGTGACACAGTAATTCCTCTCCGGTTTAGATAGGCACTTGCTCCAGTAAGCTACTACACGTTCTTGGCCCTCTATTTCTTGGGACAGAACAGCGCCGACACTTTCATTACTCGCATCCGTGTCGAGAATAAATGGTCTGTCGAGCTGAGGATACGTCAGGATTGGAGCAGATGTTAAGGCTTCCTTCAGGTTCTTAAATGCATTCTCACATTCTTTTGTCCACACGAACTTTTGCTTGCTCTCTGTCAGCTTGTGAAGGGGTCTTGCGATGGAAGAAAAATCCTTCACGAATCTCCTATAGTAGGTGCAAAGCCCTAGAAAGCTTCTCAGCTGGTGGACATTTTCGGGACGTCTCCAGTCTTTAACTGCTGACACTTTTTCAGGATCCGTGCGCACACCTTCAGCAGAGATGACATGTCCGAGGTAAGTCACTTCCTGTCTGAATAATTTGCATTTAGCGGGACTCAACTTCAGATTGGCTTCTTTCAGTTTCTGAAGCACCTTTCTAAGATTTTCCAAATGTTCTTCGAAACTCTTCCCGACGATGATGATGTCATCCAGGTATATCAGACAGGCTTCGTATGAAAGACCTTTTAAAACAGTCTCCATTAGACGTTCGAATGTAGCCGGCGCATTACATAGTCCAAACGGCATCACCTTGAACTGCCAAAGTCCTTGTCCTGTAGTAAATGCCGTCTTTTCTCGGTCATCAGGATGTATTTCTACCTGCCAATATCCACTCTTTAAATCAAGTGTCGAGAACCACTTGCTTCCAGAAAGAGTATCCAGAATGTCGTCAATTCTAGGAAGAGGGTAACTGTCTTTCTTCGTAACCTCATTCAACCGGCGATAATCAACGCAAAATCTAGTTGACCCGTCTTTCTTCTTCACCAGGACGATGGGAGATGCCCAGGGACTTGCTGAAGGCTCGATGACATTGCTTTCTTGCATGTCCTTTAAAAGTGTTCGCACCTCTTCCTGTTTCGAAATCGGCAGACGTCTTGGATGTTGCTTGATTGGTGGATGGTCACCAGTATCGATTCTATGCTGAGTTAAACTGGTTCGACCCACGTCAGAAGACGAGCGGGAGAAAACATCTTGAAGATCTTTAATGACACGCTCGGCAACATTCTTTTCCTCATCGTTTAATTGCGCATTCTGCAATAACTCCGATATAATGTTGTTTGAAGACACGGTTTTTGAGATGTTACTTTTTCTTTCAACGCTGGTTACTGGAGTACATTCTGCAACCACTTCACCTTTCTTAATAACTCTCGCCTTATCAGTTACATTGGCAACTCTCACCGGGATAACGGTCCCCGATAGGTCGACGAGTGCTGAGGCTATTAATACTCCTTTAGGGCTATTACAATTCTTGGGATATTCCATGACGCCGTAGCGGAAATTTCTATTTTCGGCTATGGATCCAGGAAGTAAAATTTCTGTTCTTGCCGGTATTGTGATATCGTCTTGAGCTATGATTTTGTGGATAGATTTCACTCCTTCATCATTAATCCCGAATAAAGTTATGTCCTCAGAGGCAGAATGCAGTTCGTTATTTTTAAAGTCCAAGGAAAAATTGTATTTCCTTAAAAAGTCCAATCCGAGTATGCAAGGGTCTGTAATTTCTGCTACATATGCCGTGTGATGGTAAGCGGCACTTCCAAAGGTGATGTTAACGTTTAATTTCCCTTCTATATTGATCTTCTCGCCGGACACAGTCTGGAGGGTAACGCAGGGCGGCGTCCAGATAAGTTTACCTTCGAGTTGTTGAGCCAAATCTTTTCGAATGATGGTAACATTGGCTCCCGTGTCGATCGTCATGTTACAAGGAATTCCATTGATTTGTCCCATGATGAAAATTCCGTTATTGCCGCCACTCACTGCAGAAATCTGAAGCGCTTTAAACTGGGGCTTTTCATTATCTGGCAACCTCCGCCCCGCGAGATGGCCACGAATTAGTTTCCCTCCTTCTTGAGAGGCGCGGTCTTAACATCCGTGCCCTGGGGTGTTCTGCAGTTTCTTCGAATGTGCCCTTCAGCTCCGCAGTTCCAGCACTTTACGAACGGTTTCTTGTCACCAGTATTCCGTGTCAAAGCATTCACCTTTCTGGTTAAATCGTCTAGGCGAGCAGTCATTGGATCCACTGGTTCTTGTATGTGAGCAGCTCTGATTGGGTGGCGGTCTCTACGAGTGGCTTGCTGTGCTGCCTCGAATTTCATGGCATACACTAGAGCACTTTTTAAGTCCTTTACATCAGCCATTCGCAGTGCTTTCTGTATTTCAGGATCCCGGATACCGTCGATGAAGTATTGCAGGGACAGGATTTCTCTTGTTTCTGTCGGGCACTCCGAAAAGGCGAGGTGGGACAGCCTTTCAACATCCGTGGCGAGCTCCTGAAGTGTTTCCGTAGGCTTCTGTTGACGGGATTTTAACTGCAGCCTGCTGTAATCTTTTAAACACTTCTCTCCAAAACGCAGCTCTAAAGCACCGGACAGAGCTTCGAAATCTAGCCTTTTGTTTTCGGGAAGAGTTTGAAGGATGTCCGCTGCGTCTGCTCTCAGAGAAGCCGCAAGGTGACAGGCCTTAGCTTGGGAATCCCATCCATTTGCTTCCGCAACTATAGAAAATTGTGTCTTATACACTTGCCAGGAGGTCTTCCCATCATATGTCGATAGCTTCAGAGAAGGATGTGCAGGCATGGCTAGGAATTTAAAAGTATCCGAACTGCTTCCAGCCGTCGCTACGAATTTCTTTAAAGTATCAACTTCTTTGGCAACTGCGGAAACTTTGTCATCAATTTGTTGTTCCACTGCAGAAACTCTTTCTTGAATTTGTTCTCTCACAGCAGAAACTCTGTAATCGATTTGTTGTTCTACGGCAGAAACTCTCTCTTCTATTTGTTCTTTGACAGAAGAAACTTTATTTTCAACCGCATCTATTCTGCCTTCCATAGTCTCAAATTTATTTTCTATTATGCAAGTAATTTCCTTTTTCATCTCTTCTTGACTTGCTTTAACGGCTCTCATCTCTTCCTTAACGGATTTCTCCATCTTTTCTTGAACAGAATTCATTTCTTCCTTAACAGATTTCTCCATCTTTTCTTGAACAGAATTCATTTCATCTTTAACAGAATTCATTTCATCTTTAACAGATTTCTCCATCTTTTCTTGAACAGAATTCATTTCATCTTTAACAGATTCTTGAACAGCTTTCATCTCCTCTTTCACGGAATCTTGGCCAGCTTTAATTTCTTCTTTAAATGCAGCAAAGGCTGCCATGAATTGCCTTAATTGTTCTTCCATTGCTCTAGTTAATGGCATTCAAAAATCCCACTTCTGACACCAAATATTGTTACGTGCGTACGGGTTCGTTATATATTGAATGCACAAGTCGTAAAAAGTTAACAAAAATTTATTCTTTCCACAAGAAATAAATTAAAATGCTGAAATATTTCTTCACAAATCTTCGCACAATATCACAATATCTCAAACGTTTAGCAAAAACTCAGTTCAAAACAGATAAAATAGTTCTATCTCACAGCGAAATCACTACAATCAATACAGCATTAAGTAAACAAACAGCAGTTCGCTTTTTACAGCTACAAGTATAACAGCAACAACAACAACTAACTAACTAACTGAGATGAGGTGTTTCACCTCGGCTTTTATAAGCTTTTTAATTATCAGTAGAACAATCACGATTTTTCTAGATTTTTCTGGATGGCAACAGTAATTACGAGATATTTATTTATTAAGCATTAAATGCACGCGCTCTTTTATTTTTATTGTTTTTTTTTTTTTCGACGTAGCTTTCTCTTCAAAAATCGTCTGCGTTGCTAAGGCAACATGAAGCAAATCTAATTACAATTCTAAATAAATAGCCAAATAAATGTGAAATTCGTAACATTGCCCCCTTCCCAAGGACTGCACGTCCCGGGCAGTACAATCCCTGGACAGGAAGCCAAACTTACAACTAAAGCATCAGTGCTATAATAAACATTACTTTATAATAACAAAATAAACAATAATTAAAATAAGTGACTTTCAGCAAATTAAATTCTATCCAACGCGAAATACAATTCAAATACTAAGTACAAATACTATCAAATACAAATGCTATTAAACACAAATACTTATCAAATACTACTACTTAACAAATACAAATCAAATACTAAATACAAATAGGACCATGGTCTTATACTATGTACATTATTATTTACAACTATATACACTACGTACTATGGCCATAGTAATGAACTAACCTGTCATAATGAACGACTTTAGGTTTAGAGTTCGATGACTTACGGATCCGAACCACGACGTCGTTCAGCCTGTTTAGGACTGTGTAAGGACCATCCCAAGGTGACTGTAGTTTCGGAGAAAGTCTATTCCGTCGAGTCGGACTCCATAACCACACCTTGTCTCCTTCGTTGAAACGATGGCCAGTAGCTCTCGTGTCGTAACGGGTGTTCATCTTGTTCGTCGCCAAGCTGACTCGCTTTCGTGCAGAACGGTGCTTCACTTCAAACCGGGCCTGGACATCTTGGATGTATTCCTCAGGCGATGAAGGCGCATCTGCAAGGCGGTCAGATAAGAAATCACAAGGCAGACGAAGATCACGACCGATGAGCATCTGGGCTGGAGAATTGCTGGTAGTCTCGGGTTTCTCTTCGATCTCAGTATGATTTCGGCAACTTTCTGAGCAGGGTCTTTCAGACGACACGTCGGCGTTTCGTGGTGAAGATCCTTTCTGAGGATCGATAGTCATGGCCTCAAACGCTGAAAACAGTTTGTTGTTTTTGAAGTCTAAGGAAAAATTATATTTCCTTAAAAAGTCCAATCCTAGTATGCAGGGGTCTGTAATATCCGCCACATATGCTGTGTGATGGTAGGTGGCACTTCCAAAGGTGATGTTCACATTTAACTTTCCTTCTACATCAATTTTCTCGCCGGACGCAGTCTGGAGAGTAACACAGGATGGCGTCCAAATCAGTTTTTCCTTAAATTTTTGAGCTAAATCCTTCCGAATTAATGTAACATTAGCTCCTGTATCAATGATCATACTGCAAGGAACTCCGTCGATATGCCCATTAATGGATAGTCCATTACTCTTGCCACACACTGCAGAAATCTTGAGCGCTTTAAAACGGGGTTGTTCACTATCGCTCAAACTCTGCTCCGCGATATGATCATTAATTTTCTTCCTGGGTCGTTGCTGGGAAATGATCTTACTTTCCGTGCTCTGGGGTGTTCTGCAGTTCCTTCGTAGGTGGCCTTCAGCTCCGCAGTTCCAGAATTTTGGTTCTTTGTCATTACTTTTCCATCTCATGGCATTTAACTTTCTGTTTATCTCATCCGTCTTATTTTCCGAGCTCTTGAATATTCGGCAGTTCCTTCGCATGTGCCCAAAAATACCGCAGTTCCAGCACTTTACTGTCGGTTTCTTATCACCAATATTCCGCTGCAAGGCATTCACTTGTCTTGTTAAATCATCTAAACGAGCCATCAACTGATCCACTGGCTCGTGGACTCGCACAGCTCTGAGTGGGTGGTGACCTTTACGAGTTGCTTGCTGAGCTGCCTCGAATTTCATGGCGTACACCAGAGCACTTTTTAAGTCCTTCACATCAGCCATTCGCAGTGCTTTCTGTATTTCAGGATCCCGGATGTCGTCGATGAAGTATTGAAGGGACAGGATTTCTCTTGTTTCTGTCGGGCACTCCGAAAAGGCGAGGTGGGACAGCCTTTCAACATCCGTGGCGAGCTCCTGGAGTGTTTCCGTAGGCTTCTGTTGACGGGATTTTAACTGAAGCCTGCTGTAATCTTTTAAACACTTCTCTCCAAAACGCAGCTCTAAAGCACCGGACAGAGCTTCGAAATCTAGCCTTTTGTTTTCGGGAAGAGTTTGAAGGATGTCCGCTGCGTCTGCTCTCAGAGAAGCCGCAAGGTGACAGGCCTTAGCTTGGGAATCCCATCCATTTGCTTCCGCAACTATAGAAAATTGTGTCTTATACACTTGCCAGGAGGTCTTCCCATCATATGTCGATAGCTTCAGAGAAGGATGCGCAGGCATGGCTAGGAATTTAAAAGTATCCGAATTGCTTCCTGCCGTCGCTACGAATTTCTTTAAAGTATCAACTTCTTTGGCAACTGCGGAAACTTTGTCATCAATTTGTTGTTCCACTGCAGAAACTCTTTCTTGAATTTGTTCTTTCACAGCAGAAACTCTGTAATCGATTTGTTGTTCTACGGCAGAAACTCTCTCTTCTATTTGTTCTTTGACAGAAGAAACTTTATTTTCAACCGCATCTATTCTGCCTTCCATAGTCTCAAATTTATTTTCTATTATGCAAGTAATTTCCTTTTTCATTTCTTCTTGACTTGCTTTAACGGCTCTCATCTCTTCCTTAACGGATTCTTGACCCAATTTCAACTCTTGAACCGTTTTCATCTGATCTTTAACAGATTCCTGAACAGCCTTCATTTCTTCCTTAACAGATTTCTCCATCTTTTCTTGAACAGAATTCATTTCTTCCTTAACAGATTTCTCCATCTTTTCTTGAACAGAATTCATTTCATCTTTAACAGATTCTTGAACAGCTTTCATCTCCTCTTTCACGGAATCTTGGCCAGCTTTAATTTCTTCTTTAAATGCAGCAAAGGCTGCCATGAATTGCCTTAATTGTTCTTCCATTGCTCTAGTTAATGGCATTCAAAAATCCCACTTCTGACACCAAAAATTGTTACGTGCGTACGGGTTCGTAATATATTGAATGCACAAGTCGTAAAAAGTTAACAAAAATTTATTCTTTCCACAAGAAATAAATTAAAATGCTGAAATATTTCTTCACAAATCTTCGCACAATATCACAATATCTCAAACGTTTAGCAAAAACTCAGTTCAAAACAGATAAAATAGTTCTATCTCACAGCGAAATCGCTACAATCAATACAGCATTAAGTAAACAAACAGCAGTTCGCTTTTTACAGCTACAAGTATAACAGCAACAACAACAACTAACTCACTAACTGAGATGAGGTGTTTCACCTCGGCTTTTATAAGCTTTTTAATTATCAGTAGAACAATCACGATGTTTCTAGATTTTTCTGGATGGCAACAGTAATTACGAGATATTTATTTATTAATCATTAAATGCGCGCGCTCTTTTATTTTTATTGCTATTTTTTTTTCGACATAGCTTTCTCTTCAAAAATCGTCTGCGTTGCTAAGGCAACATAAAGCAAATCTAATTACAATTCTAAATAAATAGCCAAATAAATGTGAAATTCGTAACAGTAGGATGCCCATAAGAGAAATAAAAGCCATTTTCATAATTCACTGATTAATTAAAATCATGCGGTACTATACTAATCTATTAATCATTCAAATAAACACATGCATATTTTTTAAGTGTACTAATTCCGACAGAAATGTCATATCACGCGTCTGGAAACTAGAACATCCTACTTTTTAAGTTAGTGTTGGAAAGTTAGTGTTAGCATGTGAGAGTGAATGCAACATTTTTCGAACATATTGGTAACTAAGAATAAAAACTGGAATGCAAACAAACATTTGACTGGACGCTGTCCCTTAAACTATGTTACTTTCAATATTTAAACATTAAAGTGTTAGAGCTACTAAACCAACAAGGATAAGAGTAAAGTTGAGTAATTGCAAGCTTAGTTTTGAAAATCTGAATGGAACCTACTTCTTCAGCTGCAAGAATGAATCTTCGAAAGTAATCTTTCAAATTATGCAACTACGGCGATGGCTGTTGCTTTAATTTATCCAACATTTATTCTTTGACATGCTAATCTATAAAGAGGAATGTCTGTTTGTGTGTGTTGTTCTCGATTAATTCAGACACTACTACAGCTATCGTCACTAAACTTTCTACAATTCTAATCTGGGTTTTGGAAAAAGTTGATTTCCACTTTTTACCAAATAAAAATTAGCTAAAATCAGAGATATTAATCAAAATCTCTGTGTACACTGATTTTCGCCGTCATTTTTCTGAGTAGCAACAGTCTCGAACGCTGGAGATAAATATCTGCTTCATTTCGAGAAGCGTTGCCACTGCTCGCTCCCAAATGTTTGTTAATAAAAAATTCTGAGTCTTACAATGAAACAAAAATAGCATTGCCAAACATTAAATACATTATTCCAGATTCCAAAACTTCGTGGGAAGCCATTTGGACTGTTTCTATCTTCGTACGACTTTAATCAGCCGAGATATTAATTAAAAACTCTGAAAACACTAATTTTCGCACTCATTTTTCCCAGTGGAAACAGTCTTGCGCGTTGGAGAGAAAAATGTTTTGTTTAGAAAAATATTACTACTGCTCGCTTTTCAAATCGTTTGTTAGCATTTGTTAATAAAATATTTGTAAGTTTTACAAGATCTGTATATATATAAAGAAGAATGTCTGTTTGTGTGTTTGTTTGGGTTATTGATTACTGATTAATTATGATCAAAGTTTTGCCATATTTAATCGACTAAAATTGAATATAAGGTGAAATATTGGATGTAACTTGATCTTTTACGACCATTTGATTAGAAAGACGAAAATCATTAAAAACTGCGTGCCATTGCTGCTGATATAATGAAAGAGAATTAGTTTATTTTTCAATCGAAATTATGCACATGGGTTCCATATCGCATCAGACTGAAACTTATATGACTATAAATCGTATTTTTTGCATCGTTATTAGAGAAGGATTACAGCGGTATCGTTCTCTCTGCTGTTAAATACATTACTTTCAGTGCAACTTAACTGACATCGGATACTTTTAGACAGTATTTCTAAGGTTTGGAGATCTTATCACATTGTGACAAAATTAAAACACAGAAGATTTATACTACATTGAGATAAAGTTTAACTGTGAAACTAATTTAACACAACGTTTAGGAGTTGCCTAAATATTTATCGGACATACATGAAATGTTTCATTTCATACTATTGAATAATTTAAATAAATTCCCATTAATCCGTTTGCAAAAATGGATTAATCATAACGTGTTTGAAGGGTTACATGCTCAGATGTTACAGTATTTGTGGTTACCTACTTATTAATTTAATTCAAACAGACCAGAGATTCCTAATTTTTTTGTATATAACCTTTTAAAGGAAACATTTTTCTTCATTTATCTTCTTATATTTTTCTAAACAATGTGCAACATAATCACAAATACAAATGTTGCACTCAAATAACTCTTAAGATAGCAGATATACTAAGAATATATACAAAAGTTTATAAAGAAAGGCTTTAATAGATTCAACCTTTATCATTATATCGTTGTACAAAGTAAAGAAAATATTGTAAGTACGAAAAGTTTCAGGTATCGTATTTCAACACAAGTATCCATTATGACCATTCCAGAGTCCATCTGGACGACTTTTTTGGCGTGACGTTTGTACGTGCGGAGAGAATAAAGAATTCTTTTTTTCCGAAACGGATTGCACAATTAATTCAAAAAGCATTTTTCATGAGGTTTGTACATACGTAATTATGTACCGAGCATAATTCATAAACGATTAGTCGTAGAACGCTGAAATTTTGTGTATGGACCTGCTATAACATCTACTTCTACACCTCGTCTTTTTATTGCAATCAGCAGTCCCAGACGTGTATATATACAGTAAAAGGATTTTTAAAAGAGATAAGAATGGACCTTTAGAGTCCAAATTCAGTTCTAATGTAGTTACGATCATAAACATAATTCAAAATTTTTAAGGATTTAAGTTCACAACTACACGGACGAAAAAAAATCCCAACACCAAGAAGGACTTGTGTTACATAAACAATATTTGGTATGCGTGTTTATACATTTGGAAGATGACATGGATACAAATTTAGCGCTTCGCGCGTAAGTGTGGCGCTGGTAGCGCCACTCAGAACTTGAAACAGGTTTGCCTTAAATGCGTGCTGCTAAGTTAGTGAGCGTTATTCATTCTTGAAATTTGACGTATTGTGTTGATGTTTGATGTATTGAGTTGAAGAAGACTAAGAAGCCATTATCAACTGCTCACCGAGTTTAAACGAGGTCCTGTAATAGTGTTACAAGAAGATGGATTTTCTTTCCACGATATTGCAGAAAGACTTGGCCGGAATGTATCCACTGCGCATGATTGTTGAAAGCAGTTTTCAAATGAAGGTATTGCTTCAAGAAGCCCGGGTTCCAGGCAGCAACTTGGAACTACTGAGCGGGAAGACCGCTGTATTCCGCGTACGACTATGACGCATCGTACTGCATCTGCGGCAAAAATTCCAGCTGTAGTGGGTATCACAGTGACACAACGAACTGTTACAAATCGAATGCGCCCTGTAGCTTGCATTTCACCGACTCCAAGTCTTTGCCGTTTGCGATTCCAGTGTTGTCAAACTAGAGCTCACTGGAGGACGGAGTGGAGATCTGTTGTGTTTTCTGATGAAAGCAGGTTCGGCCTTGGTGCCAGTGATACCGTGTGTTGGTCAGGAGGCAAGGGATAGCTAGAAGGAGGCAACTGTCCAGCTCGCGGACAGTTTGACCTGCAACCAAATTGTCTGCGGCCTAGACACACAGGACCTACATCTGGAGTCATGGTCTGGGGAGCAATTTCCTATGACAGCAGGAGGACTCTCTATGACAGCAGGTTCCCAAACACACTGACCGCAAATTTATACGTCAGTCTGGTAATTCAAACTATAGTGCTGCCATTCACAAACATGAATCAAGGGGAGAGTTTTTTAACAGGATAACGCTCGCCCTCATACCGCTGTTGTAACGCAATGTGCTCTACAAAGTGTCGATGTTACCTTAGCCTGCAAGATCATTAGATTTGTCTCCAATTGAGCAAGTATGGGATATCATTGGATGACAATTCCAGCATCATCCACAGCCAGCAGTGACCGTTCCAGTATTGACAACAAACATGGAACTCCATACCACAAAGTGACATTCGGCACCTGTATGACACAATGCACACACGTTTCCAGGCTTGCAATCAAAAGTCTGGATATTTTTTCTGTCCAACATTGCCATTGCTCGCTTTGAAATCCTTGAATGTGTTAATCAAAAATTCGTTAAACTTTTACAAAATACGAAGTCGATAATAAACCAAATTTGAGCTTACAGATGATCATATTCGCAGTAGGATTACGTCATTGAAAATTCGAAGGCTTTAGGTACCGTCCTTTTATCACAATGCCAGAAACATACATACATTTATGCAGATTTTTTATTATTTAATTTCTTCATAAATAATGCAGCGCGATAATATTTGTTGGCAACAATTTGAGAAGTGAAACGGACATTCAGTAAGATGTAAGGCAAAATCGCAAAATGAAAACAATTGTTCCTTCTTTTAGCCTATTTGGGCTAAAAACTGGAATTGCTCCAAGATGTTAGAACACTGTAGCAATAGACTCCTCTTTCTTAAAAGCATTATTAATATCGTACGCTTGGATGTGCTATGTGCGTGCTTGTCGCTCTTAGAGAAATAGTGGGGAAGGACAATATCAGCTTACTATATATACATATTAAGTGTCCTTTATACGTTTACCTCTCTAGCTATTTACATGCATGGTAGTTACGGAACCAACTGCCACTGCCTCAAATCCTGGTTCGAATGCCAGATAAGGCATGGATGTTCGTAAATATTTTTAAAGGTTTATAAACGGATACTATCTTTTTGGAATGGGGGCACTTAAAGTACAGTTGAGCCGAAAGTCTCTTGAAATTTTTGTAAAAAGGGCAGTGAAACAGATACCTTTGGTTCCATTTCTCTGGTATTTCTCCTTCAAAATTATGCCGGAATTAAGCAAATTCGTACCATGACCTATAAAGACACTCAAGGCATAAAACGACAGCACAGGTGCAACTCTGGCCGCAGTGAGTTCGAGGGCTTGATCTGGCTCTAGATTCGTAACAGGAGGATTCAAACAGCAACATGTGTATACTCCTGAGTCACAGTGTTTCACTTTGACATGACCCCACTATACAGATTTTTATTAAATGAAAATACTTTATTATTATTATTGGAAATAAGAAAAATCAAGTTTATGATTTTATGTTAATTTTTTAAAGAAGAAATACATTTCAAAATGCGTATGTGTTAAGAAAATGACTAATTTTTTCTGTGTTTTTATATTAATGCAAAAATATGCTGAATGATAAAAATAAGTGCATCCTATTTTTCAAAATTTACTAAAAATTATTAAAATTATATTTAGTAAAAGAACTAAATCTCATTTCAAATTTAAATCGCTTTTTAATACACGAAATATATTATAAAAATTTGAAATGGCTAAGCAAAACAAAAGAAAACGCTACAGACTCATATTTTTCAGCTATCATAAAGGTTTGGATAATTAACTTTTATTTCATATATTAAGTCGAAGGACAATCAATAGAATAGTTTTCACTCTATAGAGAGCATCGTTTTATTTAGAATTTCAACAGCTTTCCGCTCTAACAATAAAAACATTGGAATAATTGCCGGACTTTTATTGTTTGGGTTGCGTTTCTAGGAAAATGTTGTCATAGCAACAAGCCCCTCTGTCCAATCGTCGAGCATTTGAGGATGTCACACGAAAAATGCTTCTTTTCGACAAAAGCGCTTATTTTCAGATATGGAGCAGAATACAGCAGGTAATGATTTTTTTGCATTGGCTTCTACTGTATGAAAAAGCAATACTCCTCCAAAATCTATATGATTTTTAAACCAATATTTTTGCTTTCGTTAAAGTAAACAGAACAAGTCCTATATTTTATGAGCTACAATAGCCAATTTAAAAATCAATCTGAGGAAAAAATTAAACTACTTTGGACAGAATGTTCGGTTAAGTTACGTTTTAAAGTATGTAAACATAGAATGCTGTTATGTATATTAAAACAGCCACGAATGTGTGAAAATTCCTGATGTTTTGGAAAATTTGACTTTAATTTTTACGATGTTTAAGAGAATAACATATGATATATACATACGTATATATATATAATACATATGTATATATATATATATATATATATATATATATTAAATTGTAATTGTCAGGTGTATAAATGTCAAAATGTGGTTGCTCCTAAAAATAGCTCATAAGAGGCACAAGTAATAATTGTTCAAAATTTGTACTTGTTTGACATCATTAATTTCATTAATTAAGTATAGTTATTAACAGCATACTTAAATTTATATTAGACTCCTAATATAAATTTCATTCATTAATGAAATTAATTTCATTAATGAATGAAATTTATTAATAAAGAAACTAAATTCTAAATTTGGGTTGAAATGCAATTCTTGTTTCATGCACATTAAATGCTTTAAAAATGTAAAAGAGGTCAAATA